>JXCR01002353.1:0-20232 GCA_002079205.1 Phalaenopsis hybrid cultivar
CAAACTTTCCGACGAATTTAAATTAGAAATGGGTTCCCAAAGGGTGTACTCGTCGGTGTATTCTGAAATGAAAACCATGAATTCACCATCACATTCTATCGATAAAATAAATAATAATTATAAATTGACAAATCCTATAAAAAAAATAGTTGTTGGTTATATGTTGGTGTCTCGTCAATAAAACATCAACGATCGTTGTCATCAAAAAGTTAAAAAGTTATAGAATCAGAAAACTTTATCGATTGCTCTCTGTTTGTTAATAGGTTGATTGGTCGTCAAAAACATCCGTCACTTTATCGTTAGTCCATTAGAAGATTGTCGGTCACCAATCAATGTATTAACTTATAGTATATAACCATCAACTAGTACGATAAAAGAGTAAAACAACATAGAAAAATTATGGGAAATTCACCAGAAAACTGCAGTTTGAAAAAAAAAGAAAAGGACTTCATTTCATTGCAATTTTCATACCTGCAATTGTAACATATACAAATCCAAATATAAATTGCACACTAAAATTCACCAATCCAAGCAGCTATCATTCAAAAATCACATCAATGAATGCAAAATTTAAGCACAAAAATCAACATAATGCATTAAACGAACAATTGAGATATTCGTACACGATGAAACAGGCTTACTCATGCACCATTAGATATGGGATACATGATGCCTACATTTAGCCATTTAAGAATACCCTTTTTACTACATCCTTCATGACCGGGTTAACCCTCCTTCGTGGGACAGTCTCTGGTTCATGATCCTCTTCCATATACATACATATGGAAAGCCTAATTCATTTAAAATCCGTTATGCTCCATCCAAAGGCTTTTCTAAAACTTCTCAAAACTCTCATTAACCTTACCTCTTTTAATTCACTTAAATTAAAAGAAATTATTATTGGCAAAGTGGCAGTTTAAATAAACTTTGCACTTACTTTTTCTCGACTCTTTCTAATGTCTTCTATTTTAGCACATTATTTTTGTTCCTGTTTTTAGTTTCTACTTTAATACTGTAGAAAATGGTTATGGTAGATGGCAATCAGCTCTAAACTGCTACACAGACAAGCATTGGTGGCGAAACAAACATGCAGACTTTTTCTTATGCGTGGGTTATGCTATTATGGAGCTTTCATCTATAACCTTTTATCACTGTTTTTTTTTGTGCAGGTGCTTAATGAGGATTGAAGAGGCATTAAGTGAATATATGGACAATTTTTGCTATGCTAAAATTATTCTATTAATTTGTTTAGAATGTCTCATTAGTCATTTATGATAAAAATCTATGAAGCCTATTTCATATAGTCACATTATATGAAGAGAACCCAAAAATGCAAATAGTTTTGATTTTATTTGTACTTTATATTTAATAATACCTTTACAAAAGCTATTTAAAGCAACAGGAGCTTGGCTCATGTTGCGGAGATTATGACTTTCCCATGGCTTCCTAGGCTTCCTCATGAGAATTAGGGCCCGTTTGAGGCAGCTTATTGAGGTGCGATGGTTTTTTCAAAACGCTGCCGCAGCGTTTGAAAACAATGTTCGCACATCGTTTTGGTGCCGCTCCTGCGTCCACGTACGAAAATTCTTAATAGGCTTCGACGCGGGTTAGCCCATGCATCCTACGTCCGAGACCCGCGTTGCCCTAGAAATTCCGGAGCTGCCCTTTGCTCTCCCTCGCCCTCTCCCTCCCTGATTTTCCTTTCTGCTTCTTCACCCTAACAGAGATCGACACTTCTCATATGAGGTATGTTTTGCCTACCTGCGAAACTTGGAAAGACGACAAGTTTCATTTCTCTTCTGGTTTGAAATATGATGACTTATAAATAGACATACTCCCTTGCCGACAGTGATTGTGGTACGATGGTTTCCCAGCAGGACAGGGCCACTGAGGACAGACGATGTTAGAGTTTTAAATTAAACATTTTAATAATTTTACTTTTACTTGTAATTATATTTTACTTTATTTTATTTCTTTTGATACTCACGAAATAGTGAGCACTGTATTTAATTTTTCTAAACTGATCTGTAACAGTTTAAGGTTTTTGTTCTATCTATTATTTTCCCTATACAATTCTGTTGCAAACATCTTTACCAAACAGGGGCAGAATGATCATTTATCCAACAACAGCTGCCAGTAAGCTGTTCTGAATAAGTTGTCCAATACAACAAACCAGATTATCATGATAATCTGCTTATTAGCAGATTATAAATAATCCATAGCTGCCCCAAACAAATCCTTAGTCCTTGGCTTCTTGCTTTTATTGCTTTCTAATGTAATTCTGTGTTTTACAGTATTGTCTTAACAACTCTTTGACAAAATCCAACCCAATTTTTTATATAAATTAGGGCATAAATATTTTTATTTCAGAAACGCCAAACGACGTAACACAAATACACAAAGATAAGCACCTACATTTCATGAGGCAGACAATCTCTCCAGAATCTTACAATTCGAGAGGTATTAAATCTCTCCCAAATTCTAAACCTTAGTCTTCAGACAAAATCTCATGCATAATACTAATCCTAAGCATATTAGGGTCTATTTATACTAAAAGATAATAAATAATAAATAGCTCAATTGCCTTTAGGCTAATAAAAAGTTATATTGCTTCTAGGCGTCGTGATAACATTACTCCCATCCCAAAAATAAATCTTGTCCTCAAAGTGGAAAAATATTATTGTTGAATTAGGTCGTATGATGCCCACTTGGCCTCATCATATAAAAATCCTTTCCATTTAAATAGAAACTCATAGTGAACCACACTCTCCCAACTTCTTCACTCATGATCAAGCCTGCTCCTGTTTGTTCTAGTAGTCCAAAAGATGTACTAGTTCTTCCAGGTGTTGTTGCTTGTGTCTGCTCTTTATTCCTTAGCTTGATACCTCTACTCCCGTTCAGCTTAAAGTAGCGCAGTCTCTCTGATGCCGCACAAACCCTTCTAGTTAGTATTGCTTACTTACCGCCGTAGTTCGATCCCACGACAGGCGGAGGCAATTTTGTGTGAATCTCCATGATTTTTTTCATCATTTCTTCTAGGGACGTAAACTTTTGCTCCAACATCCCCTCCATGGCCACGAAAAACTCCTTCGTTTCAGATCTGATTGGACTATCCTCCTCAAATTTCTCCAAATCATAATTTTCTTTGCCGACAATCCTACCAAAACAGATTTTGATCATGAAGTAGAAACTGTTGGATGTTAAAATCTCACAGACGGCTATGGCATGAGATTGCAACTCGTCTTTTATCTGAATCGTGCATGTATGCTTCATGGCTTTGATCTTGTGTTGCCTTAATCTGCACTATATCGAGGGGTGAAGTCATTAAGTAAAGTGTCAAAATATCCCCCTGACTATTTAAATTCAATCAATTTAGTCTCTGGTTTTATAAAAATTATTAGATTAATCTTGTATTATTTTAGTAGGGGTTAAAATTATTCTCACTAGGGGCTATTTCAACCCATATTAAAAGAGTTTGTGACACTTCTATAAACTTGGGACTAAAGTGATCATGAGACTATTTTAACAATTTTCTTTAACGTTAGCAATGATTCTCTTTAGCCATTGGTACTATTGGCATTCATGATTACATGAAATTTAAGGTGACTGTCCGTTCATCATTTGCTGAATATGATCACAATTTTTATTTTGTAGAATGTTCTGAATTCCTTTGGTAAATCTATAAAGGACTATTTATATATACCACTCAATATCTATGTATTTATTTATCTACCACCTAAACTACTACTTTCACCCTTTCTATGCATGAAATGGTTCATTTCATATTTAAAAGTTAACATAATGGTAATATTTATGTGATATGAGAGATTTTGGTGTTATAAATGTAAAAAGCAAAATTTAAATGCTAGATATGTAAATTCATAGGAATTGAGTGGTACGTATGTAAATTACTCTTCTACAAAAGTTCTTTTCCCCGCCGGGAAAACAGCAAGAGCCTTTTGCTTTATCACTGTGCAGGGTATCCGTGACAGCTACATTTTTGCTGGTAAAATACGGGACAAATGCAGGCATATGCTCTGGGTAGAAAACTGAAGGAAGTTGTTGATGCGAAGCATTCTTCTCCTCGAGTCCAGAATATTTCTTTAATTGATTTTGTTGATTTTGCATGATAACAGGCATATGAGGAAACTATGTTATTAAGATGCATTAAAAAAATGTCAATGAATCGGATTAATGCTATGATTACCTTTTTTAGCATCCTAATTCTACCATTGCCATAATCTTTAACTGCATTACGAATAAAACCTAACACTAATGTCATCTGTCTAGCAATCATATTAATGGGACTTAGCACGTCAATTTCATTCGCATCTCAAAGTTTCAAGATCGGCTTATGTTGTACTCTCACCGTGTCAAACTTCATCAAGATTTGTATAAAAACTCAAGCTACAATCATCTCTTAAGACCTAAACCTTGGTCTCAATTGTGCCATTAGTCCCACATTACAAAATGACATGCAATATAATTGCATTACACCAAAACTTCGTCACATACATTACAATCTTACTATTGTCTCATTCACCTAAAAAGACTCATATTTCAACCTCATTTACATCATAATCATCTTTCTTATAACCCATGCCACAAATACTAACAAAACAAATATCTAAGCAATCATCAACCGGAATTGTACCGCATATACCTCTACATAAGATCTAGGATCAATCCTTAAGAAGAATAGTTTCAATTTCACATAAAAAATTAGTAAAAAATAAAACATCATCTACTAAATCATATTTTTCTATTCACAACAAACTAAATAAACTCCAAGTAAAAGGTAAATAAATCATTGTATGTACCATATGCCAAAGCAGTAAAATCAGAACTGCATGCCAAATATTTACCATTTTTAATTCATGTATATATATTAAAAAACCAATTTTTTGGATCAAAGGCTACCATCCAAGGACGCTTACCATGGACAAATATAACATTTGAGACAAATAAATTTATGTACAAAAGAATTACAAGCCATGCCGCCAATGCTATTTACTGGATGCGTCAATGAACATGGCCCGCGTCCAGTGTTCGATGTCTTCAGGTTGAGATGGTCGAGGAAGTATAGGGTGTTCAATCAGGTCCCATCCATCCACCAAGGTTTCTGATTTTCTGGTCTCGGAAGTATCAGCATAAAGAAAACTGGCAGCAGAGTTTGAGAGATTGTTTCGAGTGTTTCCCTAAATAGCAAATTGAATTATGATTAATAAAATGAATAGGCATTTATATACTCACCACCCCATTCCTTTGAATTTACATATCTAACACCTAATCTTATACCACAAAAATCTATCATCTCACATCACATAATGCATAATTAATGTGGTTGTATGTAAAATTTGAAGTTTAGGTGTTAGATATGTAAAAATAAATGAGAATTGAGTGGTATGTAAGTAAATCTTCTTCAGATGGAATAAGTTTTTGAAAAGGTTTAAATCTCAAAGAACAACTACAGTTGGGATCTTACCATTATAATCATACTATGCACACTGTCAAGCAAAGAACTGGTAGATGCAGTGGAGTTTACATTCCATGCTGATTTGTTCAGTGGCTGTAGTTGATTATCGGACCTGTAAATTTGCAAAGAAATTGTGAAATCTAAAGGTTTCTGTAAGTGCAAAATAAGAATTTGAAACAACGGTTTATATATGCTTTCACCAAGACATTTCATGGAAAATTCTCAGTCCAAACGTCAAATCCTACTTTTAATCAGAAGATCGTTGCTCATAAGTAGAATTATCTCCATTATGTCAGCATAGAAAAAAAATCTATGTCCAGGAAATCTTAAGGGATAATCTTCTCCTTCTAAAGAAAATGTACAAACAATATAAATTGTTAAATACAATACTGAATTAATGCAAATTATACTGAAACGAGATTATTGAATTCATGTAGACTATACTGAACTGAGGATTGTTGATTACTTGAGAAAAAGAGTAGAGGCCGTTGGTCCAAAGGTAAAGTGATTAGATCACAGAAAAAAATATTAAAAATTATAGATGCCAAAATTTCAATTGTGCAAGTGAAATCTTATGAAGCGTATACATGTTTTTTCTGTCTTGAGGTAGGGCTTGTGCAAGAGTAAAAAAATTCTAATAGGAATGAAACCAAATTTGACAAGTCTTCATTCCAAAAAAAAATTTTAAAAAATAGCACCTATATAAAATTAAAGTGACATGCTTAAAAAAAATCAGGATATTTTGATTAATTTTTTTACTATTAAATTGTTCGTCTAATAATTCAATTGTATTACATAATAAATTTTTAGTTTTTTAAATATAATTGTATCAAGGTACAATACATAATGAGTGACATTAATGTATGTATAGTAACATTATCTCATCATGATACAAATTGTATCAGGATATCCCGACACATTTTTTTCCCCTTAAAAACACTATATAAAAATGCTTACTTTGATTTTGCCAACTTGGCCTTCATTTCCTTAGAAGAAGACAAAGTGGCCAATACTTTGGCAAATGCTTCAAAAGTGGAAGCTGCTGTCGATGTCTCCAAGCAATATATATTATTGCAATATGTTGTAATACATGCCACACTTTTTTTGAGTAGTGAAATCCCTTTCTGCAAATCCTGTTGGGTCTCTATAGAACATGCAAAGGCAGTGGAGTAATTAAAGCTAGTACTTGGAGCAGAATCCAAAGAATGCTTCTTCTCTGATTCTACTGAAGAAACACCAAAGTTACTGGAACTTCTTTCCGACCAAGAGGCATCACCAGTAGAAGAATAGAAATTTTGCCGAGGTAGAAAAAGTGGGTATTCCTTGCTGCACAATAGCCATGTATCCGACAATAATTAGACCACTTTTGATTCTTGTTGCGCAGAAAAAAATATAAGGAAAATTTACATATGCCACTCATCTCCTATGTATTTACGTATCTAACACCTAAACTTCAACTTTTACATACAGGCCACCTTAAGATGTGTTTTACTTTTAAAAATTTGAAATGACAGTATTTTTGATGTGATGAAAAATTTGGGTGGTATAGATGTAAAAAGTAAAGTTTAGATGTTAAATATGTAGATACATAGGAATTGGATGGTATGTATGTAAATGCCTCCAAATAAAATTGCATCCACTCCACCTTTGAGAGGATGGACGTGCCTCCCAATAAGAATCCCGTTGCCATATGCGCGAACAAGAACCCTGATTCACATGTCATATGGCCAATAAATCCAATATGAAAATAATCATAATTATTTATTCATGAAATAATTGCATGGCCATAATGATAAATTTGAAAATTGCAATTTAAATATAATGCAATTGAATGACAAATTTATACAGGTAAAGTGCAACTCCACCGTCCAAGCCGCACCTCCCTCACAAAGTGACGCACGTGATTCCTGTACTGCGACCTAATTATGCCTGTCCTTCTTCCCAATCAATTGAACCTGCGATCCTCTTTGCCCTATCCCACACGATACAACCGAAATTAGCATTAACTGGGAAGGCAGCGATGGTATCACTGGCGTACGGGGCCCGAAATTCCTTCCCTCGCTGGATTCCCCAACCAGCAATGTCCAATCTCCCCTCGAACCCCACCCAAGCCACCCGATTATCTCTGTCGCACTCCTAAGCCTCTCGATTTCCTTCTGCCCTAGTCTGTGCACTTGAGCTGCTCTTCACTGTGCAATTTTTTTTCAAGATTAAAACGCTCCAAAACCCCAAGTCTGCCGCACCTACATCCAAACCCGACTCACTTCCACTGTTACTACCTACTCATCTGAGCCTTTTGACCATTTTGTTTTCTGTTTTGTAAATATTATGTTCATTTTATTATTGTTGTGTATTGTTTTCTGTTTTGTAAATATTATGTTCATTTTATTATAGTTGTGTATTGTAAAAAACATAATAATAAATAGATATATGGTCATCGTTGGAAGGTATAATTTTGGGACAAAAAGAGGTAATTTTCAAAATATTCATCCGAGGAAACACAAGTACCCGTTTGTGGGGAAATTAAGTATCTTTCGAGAAAAAAAAAATGAGGACTTGTTTGCTAAGTTTTTTAAAATGGAAATTTTAAAACATTTGTTAGCATGAAAGTGGGTACTCGTTTGTGTGGAATTGAGTACCGTTCAGGAAAAATAAAATATCACTCGTAGAATATTGGTTTGCAATCTAACCTTTTATGTAGGTACATTTTAGATTCGTTGTGTTTTTTAATATCTCGAGTTAAATTCGACGATCGCAGTGTCTAGTGACACTGACCAGCTCGTCTTTTAAGATAGCTATGAATGTTAGCATTCTCCCGTGCCCCTAAATGGTGGTTGACCCCGAGATGTTGTCAAAATACTGAGTGATTTGGACTTGTAACCCTTTTAAAATATTTGAAATTTTAGACTTTTAAAATAAAGTGAAACATTACTCATTTTGAATTGGCTTGTAAACTCGAGCTTTCAAAATTTTAGGCTCTTAGCATTTAAAATGTAGGGGACCTGGGCTTTTAAATATTTATGTTCTTTACATTTTAAAAATTTAAAGGATGTGTTTTCTAAAGCATAAATTTTCAAGACTTAAAAATATTAAAAACTAGAATTTAAAATTTAAGCTCAGAAGACTTAAATATTTTTGAATTTGAGCTATTTGGACTTAGACTTCGAAGGAACATAATATAAAATTAAAAGTTTGCATGTGCTCCAACCAATGTATTGAATATTCAAACACTAGGTTTGAGAAAGTTGAGCCCGCAAATCAGGCTTCTTTGTCTACAGGGTAAGGTTGTAAGTCCCAACCCACTAGTTTAATTCTCCTCTTCGTAAGGACTGAACTTGACGAGTCTAATAAGACCTAATAAATGTTGAAATCCTGAAAAAAGAATTTACAAGTCCAAATAACCAAACTAGTCCGATTCTCATCCTTGTGAGAACATGAGTCGATAGGACATATACCTTAAAAGTCTAAACTAACAAACTAAAAATCCCTCTTTCAAATATAAAAGCTTTAAAATTTTAAATACACCGAAGATAGCAATATTGATTGAAGATTTAAACTGGATGGGACAATCTTTCAAATCAAGGCTTTCAAATTAATTAATTAAAATATCCAAGCTAAGAATAAATCACTAAAGCTAAAAGCAAATTCCATTCACCCTCCGAAACAGTTTATTAAGGGTGACAAATTTTTTATTGACTTAAGTTCACAAAGAGTTAATATTGTATCAAATGTATCAATATATTCACAATCAAAATAATTATATGCCAGTAAGGACATGAATCGAGTTCTCTGTCCGTGTGGTTTTGCCACTAAATGACACCATAAAATAGAGGTTACGACTAGAACCCTCTGAATTTGTTGTTGCCGCCAAATGACACTATTATATTACGATCACGACCGCATCCCATATGCTCCCCAATGACTCTCTACCATTTGAATTGTGAATCATAAGTCATGTTTGATAAGATCGACTTAAATTTGTCCCCTTAAACAAATATCTACCCTAGATCTACAAAGATCTCTTAAGACGACGCAATCCATCAATGCTAACAAGAATCCTTCTGCCAAGTTGAGTCGACTATCTCCTCTAAGTAGATCAGGAACCACGACGAACCCAGATGACAGAATCATGGGATATTGTTCGGCTTTCGTCTTCATTCCCCCATCATCTGCTTAAAGCTTCAAGTGGTGAATTATACAACTTAAATACTGTGTTTGTTGTTTTTATATGTTAAACATTCAATTCTTAATGATTAGTCTTAATCAAAAGTGCTCCCGTTATTGGGAGGGATGATTAACCATGGGAGCTTTCGCCTATGTGAAGCCTCAAATCCCATATAAAAAAGTCGTCGCAAAATGAGAGTGAAATCTCTGGGTAGTGTCTTATCTATAATTTAATCTGTCTTTTGAAAATTCGATACAAAGTTCTCAAAACAAAAATAAAAATAATTGCAACGAGTTGTCTCGGAGAGCGTTTGATTTTGAAACATGAGGGAGTTCGTTGAGTACAACCAGAGTTTTGATACCAAACTTTATAATAAATGGGGGCAATGGAGGGGATAATAGTGAAGGTTTTTTTTCCTTTTCGATATTTAATTTTCTCAAAAGAGAGGAATATGGCATAGGAGAAAAATCAAGGGTAACGAGAAGATTAAGATTGAAATAAGGTAAATGAACACATCAAAGGTATGAGGTAGAGAAGAAGAAAACAAATAGGGGACTAGAAGGAAGAATTAATCTTCAGCGGGAAAGCAAGAAAATAAAATTTTGCCTTTTTTTCCATTCTTAATATGATGGAAACGTATGACTATTTGGCTCTCTTCATAGATGTGTGGATCATTAAAAACAATGAAAAGAATACCTGAACAAATAAAAAAATATCAAAAAAAATTAAAATAATAATTACCATTTCAAAAAATAATAGTCAACTTAACACATACAAGAATACTCACAAAATACATTAAGAGAAAATAAAAACACAAACTCCTAATTAGATTTATAGATTTCTCATTTTTGGGTTAGTATATATTTCTGACAAAAGATTAGCACAGTTTAAGTTCAATCTAATCCCCAAATTCATGGTTATAGATAGTCCCAAGGTCTTATTAAAGGATGGTTATTTGCACAAACTAAAATCATGTATTTGTGAGACCTTGCCAGCATTTGGATGTTTATAAAGGAAATAGATGCTTACTTTTTGAGTTGCGATACTTTCAAAGTAATTAAAATGCTTGCTACGACAATGGGAAGAAACAATGGTGGGCGACAACGAAGGTCGGCCAAAGTCCAATGTAGGGTTGTCAAAAAGGCTCGTCGTTCGCGCTTGTGTTTGATTCGTTCGGTAAACAAATGAGACGAAAATGAATAATTTTTTTGCACTCGATATATAAACTTTGTTCGTGTTCGGCTCGTTGTGACTTAAAATAATTTAATATACTATAAAGCTACAAAGATTTATAATCAATTAAAATTATTAATTTAAAAAATAGAATAAAAACATATTAAATTATATTTAAATGATGTTTAATCTAAATAATAAGATTTAAATGTCGCCCCTACTCTTAACAACCTACTACTGCGTGACTAGGGTTGTCAAATGATTTTTTATTCGTGAATAGCTTGTGTTAGGCTCGTTAATCAAACGAGCCAAGAACGAACAATTTTTTTGTATTTGAAATATAAACAAACCGAACAAGAACAATAGGATTTTTTTAACGAGCCGAACATGAGTTGAGCTGAGCCCGAACTCGCTTATGCTCGGCTCGTTTACACCCCTAGTCCAATGGCAGTCAATAGCAAGTATGACAGACTATGGTGGCTACCGGCGGTTGGACAACGAGGAGGCAATACACAAGCGATGTAAATGATATTCATCCAAATTGGTTAAAGTCCAAATATATTGAAAATTTACACAATCTTTGTTTTTCTTCCGGCCAACATTAATAAACTCAAGTCATTCAATTCATTTTAAGTAAGTATGAAGACTTGCAACTAGACATCAACTTAACTGCACAGCATATCCAATCTCAATCTTGCTTAAATTTNAGCCGCACCTCCCTCACAAAGTGACGCACGTGATTCCTGTACTGCGACCTAATTATGCCTGTCCTTCTTCCCAATCAATTGAACCTGCGATCCTCTTTGCCCTATCCCACACGATACAACCGAAATTAGCATTAACTGGGAAGGCAGCGATGGTATCACTGGCGTACGGGGCCCGAAATTCCTTCCCTCGCTGGATTCCCCAACCAGCAATGTCCAATCTCCCCTCGAACCCCACCCAAGCCACCCGATTATCTCTGTCGCACTCCTAAGCCTCTCGATTTCCTTCTGCCCTAGTCTGTGCACTTGAGCTGCTCTTCACTGTGCAATTTTTTTTCAAGATTAAAACGCTCCAAAACCCCAAGTCTGCCGCACCTACATCCAAACCCGACTCACTTCCACTGTTACTACCTACTCATCTGAGCCTTTTGACCATTTTGTTTTCTGTTTTGTAAATATTATGTTCATTTTATTATTGTTGTGTATTGTTTTCTGTTTTGTAAATATTATGTTCATTTTATTATAGTTGTGTATTGTAAAAAACATAATAATAAATAGATATATGGTCATCGTTGGAAGGTATAATTTTGGGACAAAAAGAGGTAATTTTCAAAATATTCATCCGAGGAAACACAAGTACCCGTTTGTGGGGAAATTAAGTATCTTTCGAGAAAAAAAAAATGAGGACTTGTTTGCTAAGTTTTTTAAAATGGAAATTTTAAAACATTTGTTAGCATGAAAGTGGGTACTCGTTTGTGTGGAATTGAGTACCGTTCAGGAAAAATAAAATATCACTCGTAGAATATTGGTTTGCAATCTAACCTTTTATGTAGGTACATTTTAGATTCGTTGTGTTTTTTAATATCTCGAGTTAAATTCGACGATCGCAGTGTCTAGTGACACTGACCAGCTCGTCTTTTAAGATAGCTATGAATGTTAGCATTCTCCCGTGCCCCTAAATGGTGGTTGACCCCGAGATGTTGTCAAAATACTGAGTGATTTGGACTTGTAACCCTTTTAAAATATTTGAAATTTTAGACTTTTAAAATAAAGTGAAACATTACTCATTTTGAATTGGCTTGTAAACTCGAGCTTTCAAAATTTTAGGCTCTTAGCATTTAAAATGTAGGGGACCTGGGCTTTTAAATATTTATGTTCTTTACATTTTAAAAATTTAAAGGATGTGTTTTCTAAAGCATAAATTTTCAAGACTTAAAAATATTAAAAACTAGAATTTAAAATTTAAGCTCAGAAGACTTAAATATTTTTGAATTTGAGCTATTTGGACTTAGACTTCGAAGGAACATAATATAAAATTAAAAGTTTGCATGTGCTCCAACCAATGTATTGAATATTCAAACACTAGGTTTGAGAAAGTTGAGCCCGCAAATCAGGCTTCTTTGTCTACAGGGTAAGGTTGTAAGTCCCAACCCACTAGTTTAATTCTCCTCTTCGTAAGGACTGAACTTGACGAGTCTAATAAGACCTAATAAATGTTGAAATCCTGAAAAAAGAATTTACAAGTCCAAATAACCAAACTAGTCCGATTCTCATCCTTGTGAGAACATGAGTCGATAGGACATATACCTTAAAAGTCTAAACTAACAAACTAAAAATCCCTCTTTCAAATATAAAAGCTTTAAAATTTTAAATACACCGAAGATAGCAATATTGATTGAAGATTTAAACTGGATGGGACAATCTTTCAAATCAAGGCTTTCAAATTAATTAATTAAAATATCCAAGCTAAGAATAAATCACTAAAGCTAAAAGCAAATTCCATTCACCCTCCGAAACAGTTTATTAAGGGTGACAAATTTTTTATTGACTTAAGTTCACAAAGAGTTAATATTGTATCAAATGTATCAATATATTCACAATCAAAATAATTATATGCCAGTAAGGACATGAATCGAGTTCTCTGTCCGTGTGGTTTTGCCACTAAATGACACCATAAAATAGAGGTTACGACTAGAACCCTCTGAATTTGTTGTTGCCGCCAAATGACACTATTATATTACGATCACGACCGCATCCCATATGCTCCCCAATGACTCTCTACCATTTGAATTGTGAATCATAAGTCATGTTTGATAAGATCGACTTAAATTTGTCCCCTTAAACAAATATCTACCCTAGATCTACAAAGATCTCTTAAGACGACGCAATCCATCAATGCTAACAAGAATCCTTCTGCCAAGTTGAGTCGACTATCTCCTCTAAGTAGATCAGGAACCACGACGAACCCAGATGACAGAATCATGGGATATTGTTCGGCTTTCGTCTTCATTCCCCCATCATCTGCTTAAAGCTTCAAGTGGTGAATTATACAACTTAAATACTGTGTTTGTTGTTTTTATATGTTAAACATTCAATTCTTAATGATTAGTCTTAATCAAAAGTGCTCCCGTTATTGGGAGGGATGATTAACCATGGGAGCTTTCGCCTATGTGAAGCCTCAAATCCCATATAAAAAAGTCGTCGCAAAATGAGAGTGAAATCTCTGGGTAGTGTCTTATCTATAATTTAATCTGTCTTTTGAAAATTCGATACAAAGTTCTCAAAACAAAAATAAAAATAATTGCAACGAGTTGTCTCGGAGAGCGTTTGATTTTGAAACATGAGGGAGTTCGTTGAGTACAACCAGAGTTTTGATACCAAACTTTATAATAAATGGGGGCAATGGAGGGGATAATAGTGAAGGTTTTTTTTCCTTTTCGATATTTAATTTTCTCAAAAGAGAGGAATATGGCATAGGAGAAAAATCAAGGGTAACGAGAAGATTAAGATTGAAATAAGGTAAATGAACACATCAAAGGTATGAGGTAGAGAAGAAGAAAACAAATAGGGGACTAGAAGGAAGAATTAATCTTCAGCGGGAAAGCAAGAAAATAAAATTTTGCCTTTTTTTCCATTCTTAATATGATGGAAACGTATGACTATTTGGCTCTCTTCATAGATGTGTGGATCATTAAAAACAATGAAAAGAATACCTGAACAAATAAAAAAATATCAAAAAAAATTAAAATAATAATTACCATTTCAAAAAATAATAGTCAACTTAACACATACAAGAATACTCACAAAATACATTAAGAGAAAATAAAAACACAAACTCCTAATTAGATTTATAGATTTCTCATTTTTGGGTTAGTATATATTTCTGACAAAAGATTAGCACAGTTTAAGTTCAATCTAATCCCCAAATTCATGGTTATAGATAGTCCCAAGGTCTTATTAAAGGATGGTTATTTGCACAAACTAAAATCATGTATTTGTGAGACCTTGCCAGCATTTGGATGTTTATAAAGGAAATAGATGCTTACTTTTTGAGTTGCGATACTTTCAAAGTAATTAAAATGCTTGCTACGACAATGGGAAGAAACAATGGTGGGCGACAACGAAGGTCGGCCAAAGTCCAATGTAGGGTTGTCAAAAAGGCTCGTCGTTCGCGCTTGTGTTTGATTCGTTCGGTAAACAAATGAGACGAAAATGAATAATTTTTTTGCACTCGATATATAAACTTTGTTCGTGTTCGGCTCGTTGTGACTTAAAATAATTTAATATACTATAAAGCTACAAAGATTTATAATCAATTAAAATTATTAATTTAAAAAATAGAATAAAAACATATTAAATTATATTTAAATGATGTTTAATCTAAATAATAAGATTTAAATGTCGCCCCTACTCTTAACAACCTACTACTGCGTGACTAGGGTTGTCAAATGATTTTTTATTCGTGAATAGCTTGTGTTAGGCTCGTTAATCAAACGAGCCAAGAACGAACAATTTTTTTGTATTTGAAATATAAACAAACCGAACAAGAACAATAGGATTTTTTTAACGAGCCGAACATGAGTTGAGCTGAGCCCGAACTCGCTTATGCTCGGCTCGTTTACACCCCTAGTCCAATGGCAGTCAATAGCAAGTATGACAGACTATGGTGGCTACCGGCGGTTGGACAACGAGGAGGCAATACACAAGCGATGTAAATGATATTCATCCAAATTGGTTAAAGTCCAAATATATTGAAAATTTACACAATCTTTGTTTTTCTTCCGGCCAACATTAATAAACTCAAGTCATTCAATTCATTTTAAGTAAGTATGAAGACTTGCAACTAGACATCAACTTAACTGCACAGCATATCCAATCTCAATCTTGCTTAAATTTTAAATTTCTATAAAATTTTGAGGTTCCGATCCTTGCAGAATCACAACTAATCAACAAACCTGATTAAAACAAAGCTCAATGTCTACTAAAATATGCAAAACAGTGCCAAACCATCGAATCTTGTGCTTTTTTATTTGCAGAATCGCTACAAAAGGCAGCCATAGGGAGAAATACAAAAATCCAGTTTAACCTAACCACCACTGTATGATCAAAACCCACAGCAAATAAAACCATAAGCAGAGGGATCACAAAGCTTCAACTAGTGGCAATAGCTAACTGAAAAAATAATTAAAAATAAAACAAACTAATAGTAAATTAGTAATAAATTACTAACAATTTGTTTAGAAATTTAATGTCATTGACTAAAATAATGCTAATAAAATAATAAAAGCTAGATGGCATAAAAACTTCCATTTTCATGATAAAATAAAAATTCAAAATTCAAGTCCGCATCATAAAGCTTATTCAAGAACAATAGATTTGGCTTAACTTTTTAACAGACAAGTAAAATAGCTCACCGCAAAACCTGAATTGTGCAGAGTTGGAACAGCTAGGCTTGGAATGACGAGATTCAGAAGTTGAATCATATATCTGTCATAGAATAAAAAATACATAAATGTTTTAGTTATTATGTGAAGCACAAATCAAGAAAAACGCTTAAAAAACAAAAGTAAACGATAGAAACTTCGAAAGACATATAATTCAACAAATACATAGGAACACAGATTATCAACTCATGAAATATTAAAGTATATGCCAAACCCAGAGGGGCACATACAATGTTTGCCTAAAATCAGTGGTGTAATTACTAACAAGTGTTAATTTCATTCCAGTTGCAAACAAGAAAGGCCTAAATTTCAAAGATTTTAACTCCGCAATACCATTATTTGAAAATAAGAAAGTGCAGATAAAATAGCAAGCACATGTTAAGGACTAGGACCTCACTGCTGAAATAATATATATATATATTCCAAATGTTTTAAGTTTTGTTGCTATGGTGAATATGAAAACCCTATCAAGAAAGAAAAATTAATTTGAGAACGAAATGCAATGCGCTTTAAGAAAATTGAATAAAAAAGATTGAAGTTTTAAGTGTTAAACCAAAATTCATTTTAGTAAAAATTACACCCATAAAAGAAAAATCAGCAGATTAAGCATTCAATAACAAAGGCTACACTAATCACTCATTACCCAATTGTAATGAAATTCGTACGAGATCATGGCCTAATACATTTAATTCAAAAATCATTAAGCCTAAAGAAGAATAGATAATTATAAATAACGGGCATCAAGCAAATCTTAAAACATGAAATAGCAGTTATAAGTGCACGAAGAACCACAAAATGAACATGAATCAATCATTTATAGTGCTAGGATTATGAACTTATAATTAACTCTTCTTTGATATCATGCAAGAGCAGGGAAAACTATTATTATATCTTATTTGACAGGGAGAAGGGTAGGTATATTGACAAATAGAGAAAGCGAAAGAAAATAAATAAGGGCAATATCAATCTTCAATTATGCTGATATAAAAAATAACTAAAATTATATCTGCTGTTAATCCGGACTTCTCTATATTACCATTTCCAATCTTGTGAATGTGTCCGCCATGTTCCCTACTATTCTCAGTTTCCCACCATACCAGGCAATTAGATGTTGGTTGGTTTCCCACTGGATGGGATTTCCTCTGTAACAAGAGCCAAAAATTGTTGGTGATTGCCGGAAACGAGATTTTAGAAGATGGGGACTTCCTATTTTTGTTGTTTTAGGCCAAATCCCGAGAAATTAAAAAAATTGGGTATTTTTTTAAAGTTAGGACCTCTTAAGTATATATGATTTTAAGTCTTGCATTTATATAATTTTAAGTTATCTCTGATGTATGCTGGTTGGATGAAGACATTTTGAGTATGGTACAAATTTTGATAGCATTTTTTTTTTCCCGTAGAATATTTTTCCTTGCAGAAGAGTAAAGGGTAGATCTTATTTGGTCATTTCTAGCCTTTTCCATCTTCATCAACATATTTGGTACTTAAAGCTTGCACGCGCAATTGATATTTGATTAACTTCACTCTACAACAAAATTTTCCTTCTTGCAATGTGAATAATTTTTTTGGTGTGGATTTATTCCAATTTAAACTTAATTGCTTCAACTTAAATTACAGTCAACCTTCAAATAATCTTTGGGACCAAGTTTTACGTGTTTTATGATTTAGATCAAACAAGAAGTATTGCTTAAAAAAGTTCATGGATTGTTAATTTTAATCATTTGTAAGTGTTCTAGTGCAACCCACCTCATATTTGCATTGGAGAAAACCTAGATCCCTAAGCAGCACTGCATTGAATTTCTTAATTATTTTCACTGCGAACCTGAATCAATCATGCCTACTAAAATTGATAAATCAATTGAAGTCTCTAATAACTTAACTCATGAAGAAGTTTCTAATGAAATCACTATACAATCAAACTGAAGTTGGTTTCTTTTTTATTCTTATTTCTTGATTTCTTGATTCACAAATATAAAAAAATATCCTTATGGGAATTGAGAGAGTGACATTCACAATACTTAAAATTCATTGATGATGGTTACCTTAAAAGAAACTTTAAGTTCATGATTCCATCTAATAGATCAATGTTAAAAGTATACAACTCATATTGACAATCATTAGGTCATTTGAGCTAGTTTTCTTTGAAGCCATCATCTGTCCATATGAGCATATCATTATTGCATGATTTGACTAAAAAATATGATTAGCATCCATTAAAACAAATATCATAATTTCACAAATTTCATTGCTTATTCAAATCATTTTCATTATTTACATGAAGATATTTTAAGAAAATTGAATATAAATTCTAGAAATTTTAAGTCCATTGTTATTGTGAACAAGAGATATGTGTAATTTAAACTAGGTGATAAAATAATGGTATATTTTAATCCCGAATGATTTTTTATGAAGCCATTAAGAAATAAAATGCTAGGAAAGTGGGGACACATAAAATCTTGTAGAGCATAAGGACAATTGACTAAAAATTGGAAAGTTTATAAAGTTCTAGTATTATTGCATATTGTAATGTACATGATTTGACCTCATTTCATTAAATTATATCAAATATCTTAGACTCTTCAATCTTTCTATCTCCTCACATATTCAAATCTAACATTACTAGATAAATCTGTTTATATTACAAATGAAGCTATCATAAATGATGAGTTTATAATTGACGTTGGATACTAGACATATCTTGTGTTTAAGTATGCCCAAGCTACTTGAGATGATTTAAAGGTTAATAGTATGCAGAATAGTAGTGCACAAATTTGCATGATGGGTAAGAATTGCTTAACTAAATGGAGTCAAGTTTTTCCAAAATGGGCATATAGATACAGATTTGAAAGTCTATAAAAGTCAAAAAGACAAATTGTGTTAATTGGTATTAACTTAGAAGTCTTTAAGTCCTAATTTTTATTTTCTAAGTTTTATTCTAATGTAACATGCCTGTAATGATAATGCTATTGAGAATGAGTGGTTTCTTAAAAATCAATGTTGGTTTGGTACAATTGTTAGCTCTTTGTTGATAATATGTCTGGTTTCCTCGTATTCTAATCAACCACTAATTTGGGAGCCATTGAAGTTTTTTTTATGGCAATCCTTAAATTTATTCACTATTGTGATCTGCAGGCAGTTTATCTAATGTCGTGAATGCAATTACCTTTTTTACTTTTATTTTAGTTTATACTATCCTCGATTATTGCACTATAATACTGACCAAAAATTGCTTGTCATTGCTTAAATAGGATTTTTGAAGTTGGAGACCGGTGCTTGAGCAAGGTTTTGAGAAGCAAACAATTTTGAGTTTTTTTTTTATAAATACAAACTAAGAAACATATAAGACTTAAACCATGGCTTAACAAAATTTCTACTTCTTAAAATTGAGTGCTACTTGGATGTGAAATCTTCAAGTGTAGTACAAGTCTTGAAAAGTACTTTTAAGACAAGCTTTCTCTTGTAATGGCGTGAGGCATTGAACTTCTTTATTGACTTTTATCTTTGGTTCCTTTCCATCTACATTGCTATTAGTTTTTTCATGTGTGGTTAAGATTTATCAAGTTTGCTACAATATGATTTCCTTCTTGCGGCAAAAATCCTATTTGTGGTGTGGTTTCATTTAAATTTTAGATTTCTAGTATAATTTCAGTTTTGGGAAACCTTTAAATTATTTTTTGTTGTATTACGTAATATCCGGTCTATAAAAAATAAGTATTGACTAATTACAGCTTGGTGAAATGTAACTTTTGACCTTTCATGAGTACTCATGTGCATCCCATCCAAGATTTGATTTAGAGAAAAACTAGAAACTAGGATGTCTTGCATCTATGGAGGTTGCCAGTAGTAATCAACATTAAAAAAAAAAGGGCGTGTAAGCAAGGTAGAGAATCAGCTGCGTGGAGAACTTTCAGTCAACATTGAATATGAGCAAGAAGAGCATGGTAGCATCAATAGAACTACCTAGCAAATAAAACACAAGCAAAAACAATC
>JXCR01002355.1:4060-27708 GCA_002079205.1 Phalaenopsis hybrid cultivar
TTCTCATTTTTGCACTAGTAAACTTAACGTCCAAATTCTCATTCTAACATATTTAAGTCACTAAATAAAGTCCTAAAATCAGTACTAACACATAATAGACTAAAAAATACTACCCTAAATTTCTTAATCACACATAAAACAACAATCTAAACAAGAACACACTGATAACTATGGGTTTACTCTCACAAAACGCTTGGTTTTACGTCGTCAGCCCAACATAACCAGTGCTTACTCTGGTTGACCGAACATCATTCCATCATTAAACTTATGTTGATCCCCTATAAAATAAAGTTTCAGTCTATGTCCATTGACTTTAAAGATTTTCTCAGACTTAAGATCTTTAATATGCACAGCTCCGTAAGGATAAAATTTCATCACAACAAATGGGCCCATCCACCTGGACTTAAGTTTACCTGAGATAATCTTAACCTTGAATTATATAGCAAAACTTGTTGTCTTGGTTGAAAATTTTTTGTAAGAATCTTTTGATCATGCCATATCTTTATCTTTATAAATTTTGGCACTTTCATAAGATTCGTTCCTTCTCTCTTCAAGCTCATTTAATTGTAACAATCTTTTCTCAACAACATCTTTCAAATTGTAATTGAACTCTTTAATCACCCAATATGCTTTATGCTCAAGTTCAACTGGAAAGTGACAAGCTTTCCCAAATNACGGACAACGAATCCTAAAAACTTCCCAGAGGTAACGCCAAAGGGGCATTATAAGAGATTCATTTTAAGGTCATATCATCGTAACCGTTCAAACACGATCCTCAAATCGTATAAATGGTCTATCTTTTATTTACTTTTGATGACCAAATCATCCACGTAGCATTCCACTTGGTTGTGAATGAGGTTATCAAAATTTTTTGTCAATGCACGTTGGTATGTTGCTCAGTGTCTAAGTCGATAGGAGTCGCCATAATCCCAAAAACCACTGACCAGGGGACAAAGAGCTATGGAACCAAGGAAAAGTAGGACCAAATCCAGGTAGAACAGGTCCACCTATCAGCAACCTCAAACACAGCAGTGCCTAACACCAGGAAAGGGAGGGAGGCCACCACAAAAGCAAAAAAGTGCTAAGAAATAACAGATAAAACCAAAGGAGAAAAGAATGATAACAGAAAATAGATAGTCTCCAATAGAACAGTAAAAAGCCACCAACCAGGAAAAACCAATGAAACAGTAAAAGAACCACTACAGCCTAAGAAAGGAGTGATGGAGATAAACTTCAAAGTGTAAGAGGAGGAGAAAAAAGCACCCTGAAAAAAGAAACAGCCAGACCTCCCCCAGGAACACCTCCAGCAGCTCACCATGCTGCCAGAAACCCTAGTAGAGCACTTCCCTCCTCAGCCGCCAACATCCTGAATATATATATATATATATATATATATATATATATCTTGTTTGCTGTTTTACTGTATGGAGCCCTCCAGTCTAGTCAATATTATATTGAAATTAATAAGATGTGTTTTCTATATTAGGAGAAAATATTATATCTATCATTCGGACCTGTAGAGGATGGTGTGGATCTCACCACACTGTGTTTTAAGCACCTCGTGTCAGTAATAACAGCTGTAGCAGAACTAACGATAGTCTGACAGATCAAACCTCTAATGTTGATGAGGTTTCCCTCTTGAATACAATAATTTAACGTCGCTCTTTCTCTGGTCACTTCACTGAGATGATTAGGCAGAAGCAGACGAGCAGAAATGAAATAGTGCCAGGCCTTTGCAGGTGCTTTCAAATTTGAAGTTGGGAAGTTAACTCTTCTATTATTAGTGATTTTCCGAAGTCCTCTCCCAATAGTCAAGTAAGAAATAATCTCATCTAACTTCGCTTCAGTAGGACTATAATTTGCATAAAAACATAACATATGCGGTGGTAAATGATAGAACAAGTTGATTACCTCTAGCAAAAAA
Organism: Phalaenopsis hybrid cultivar; assembly: GCA_002079205.1. NCBI lineage: Eukaryota > Viridiplantae > Streptophyta > Magnoliopsida > Asparagales > Orchidaceae > Phalaenopsis > Phalaenopsis hybrid cultivar. Next base: position 5,985 of record JXCR01002355.1, read on the forward strand.
GATACCAACTTTTCTCGAACCATGACTCGATTCTCTTCAGCCTTAAGGAGATTTGCATAGAACTCCCTCATAATAGAAATAACTGCTATAGCAGAGAAACAGCAGAATCGTTCCCACAGTTGGCGAATGATTAAATCTTTCACGTCTCCACCTAGATTTCTAAAACACTGCTCTTGAATCAGTTTACGTGATTTCAATGCATCACTATACCGATCCTGAGCTTTTGAACTAACAAATATACTCAAATTGAAAGGGGCTTTGCCTTTTCTCCTCTTCCTTCTTTGTGCCATTCTACAAATTTGATAAATTCCAACAATAACTTCAAAAATCAAGTTTAAACCACTAAAATTAACTTCTAAAAGTTCAAAATAAACTTCCCATGAAATTTCTATAGATTTTTACTCAATTTTCATCATGAATAGTGAATTTTCAAATTTCTCCAAATGTGGTCAAAATACATGGTGAAATTTCAAAATTTTTACGTAGAAGTAAAGCTCTTACCTCAAGGAACTTGGATCTAGCAAATTTCACTTGATTCTACCTAGAAATCTTCACTTAAGGTTTGCCCTAGCCCTCAAAAATCATGAAATCGAGTGGTAGAAGGTGACAGGAGGCGTAAAAATGGCAATTTTTGGCTAAAAAATTCACTTTTAACTGTTCGCGAACCATTTTTCGTGAACCGGCGCATAAGCGCGGGTAAGTGGCGCTTAGGCGCCTGCCTCTCGAGTTTGTTCGTGCTTAAGCGCGAGATGTGGCACGTAGGCGCCAGTGCATGATTTTAAAAATCTTCAAATTAAAGTAAAATGCACTATTTGTTTAAGTGAACCACCTCTGAATGGTCTCATAACACTTAAATGACTATTTTCAACTTCTTATAACTCCCCTCTTTCTCAAAATTCTCCTTAATAACTATTTCAATTCAAGGCTAAAACAACACAAAATTTCACACAAACAAACTTATCTTAATTTACAAACAAGTACAAATATATTTAAACACTTAGTTCTCATTTCAAATAGTCTTGGATGAGAAAATTCTCTAAATACAAACACATAACAATCATTCACAATTAAACACCTAAGTAACACAAACACTAAAAAGAAGTCTTAAACACTAAAACACTTAAAGACAACGAATTCTAACACACAAAAAACATAACTTAATTCCATTATTCATTCAAAGGAACAAATTTAGGTCTTTCATTAGCCTTTCCAAGAATATAGAAATGATAAAATGGACGGTGGTGATGAGCTCTGATATTATCTTCTTCAATCCACTTCTACTTTATGAACATCGCCTTATCAACTTTCTCTATATAACTAATATGGCTGAATAGAATCTTGATTTGCCATCCAATATGTTCTAAATGTGCATGCAAATCAAGTAACTTGGTTTCCACTAAAGCCATAATATTCTCAAATTTATTGCTCTTTTTTGATATCCCTTCAATACTAACGGCTAAGAAACCATTGTACATCTCTTGTGCACTTTGACTAATGAACCTTATCTTCATGGTTTCTTCCTTCTTTTTCAAATCCATCTCCCATGAAGACATTTTCTCTAAATCTCTCTCTCTCTTAGACTTTTAGGGCTAAAAATGGTCAGGGGTGAAATTCCTTCACAACCCTTCTATTTATAATACTAAATCCTTCCAATAACTCCTAAACATGTTTAGAAACTACCTTGGCACGTTTCTATAAACTAATTGGCAGTTAAACCTTTTAGAATATTAATTTCACACATGTGTTTAAACTGCCGTGCTTAGGCACCAGATCTGGCGCTTAAGCGCCAGTGCACATTTTTGCACTAGTAAACTTAACGTCCAAATTCTCATTCTAACATATTTAAGTCACTAAATAAAGTCTTAAAATCAGTACTAACACATAATAGACTAAAAAATACTACCCTAATTTTCTTAATCACACATAAAACAACAATCTAAACAAGAACACACTGATAACTATAGGTTTCCTTTCACAGAACGCTTGATTTTACGTCGTCAGCCCAACAAAACCAGTGCTTACTCTGGTTGACCGAACATCATTCCATCATTAAACTTATGTTGATCCCCTGTAAAATAAAGTTTCAGTCTATGTCCATTAACTTTAAAGATTTTCTCAGACTTAAGACCTTTAATATGCACAGCTCCATAAGGATAAAATTTCATCACAACAAATGGGCCCATCCACCTGGACTTAAGTTTACCTGAGATAATCTTAACCTTGCATTATATAACAAAACTTGCTGCCTTGGTTGAAAATTTTTCGTAAGAATCTTTTGATCATGCCATATCTTTATCTTTATAAATTTTGGCACTTTTATAAGATTCGTTCCTTATCTCTTCAAGCTCATTTAATTGTAACAATCTTTTCTCAACAACATCTTTGAAATTATAATTGAGCTCTTTAATCACCCAATATGCTTTATGCTCAAGTTCAACTGGAAAGTGACAAGCTTTCCCAAATATTAGCCTATATGGGGACATTCCTATAGGAGTTCTGTATGCTGGCAAGCTTTCCCAAATATTAGCCTATATGGGGACATTCCTATAAGAGTTCTATATGCAGTCCTACCACAAAGTATAGTAAAGTTTGACTGACCAATCCATTTTTTTTGGATTCACAGATTTTTCCATAATTCTTTTAGTTTCCCGATTAGATAATTCAGCGAAACCGCTTATCTGAAGATGATAAGCAGTAGAAATCCTATGATTTATATGATATTTCTTTAATAACTTCTCCATTATGGCATTTTTGAAATGACTTCCCTCATTAATAATGATAACTCTCGGCATCCTAAATCTATAGAATATGTTCGTTTTCAAAAATTTTGCAACACTTTNTTAGGAGTTCTGTATGCAGTCCTATAAGTCCACAAAGTATAGTAAAGTTTGACTGACTAATCTATTTTTTTTTGGATTCATAGATTTTTCCATAATTCTTTTAGTTTCCCGATTAGATAATTCAGCGAAATCGCTTATCTGAAGATGATAAGCAGTAGAAATCCTATGATTTATATGATATTTTTTTAATAACTTCTCCATTATGGCATTTCTGAAATGACTTCCCCCATTAATAATGATAACTCTCGGAATCCTAAATCTATAAAATATGTTCGTTTTAAAAAATTTTGCAACACTTTGAGCATCACATCAAGGTAAAGCAACAACTTCTATACATTTAAATACATGGTCAACTGTTAAGAAAATATATAAATTTCCGAAAGATGGTATAAATGGTCCCATAAAATCTAATCCNTAATAATGATAACTCTCGGAATCCTAAATCTATAAAATATGTTCGTTTTAAAAAATTTTGCAACACTTTGAGCATCACATCAAGGTAAAGCAACAACTTCTATACATTTAAATACATGGTCAACTGTTAAGAAAATATATAAATTTCCGAAAGATGGTATAAATGGTCCCATAAAATCTAATCCCCAAACAATCAAATATTTTAACTTCTAGCATATAATTGAGGGGCATCTCATTTCTTCTAGAAATATTTCCTACTCTTTGACATCTATCACTTGTTTTGATATAAGAATTAACATCTCTAAAAATCATAGGCCAATAGAATCCAGATTGTAAAATTTTGTATGTTGTTTGTTCCCCAAAATAAGAATTATGATATTTTTGGATAATCATAAGTTTCTTCTAGTGGTACACTAGTTTGAATAAGCAGATATTTTCCTTATTTTTATAAAATTGGGTCATCTCAAAAATAAGTCTTAGATTCAGAAATAAATTTCCTCTTCTGTTGGTATGTCATTCCACAGGGTATAATATCAATAACAATAAAGTTTACAATGTCGGCATACCACGGAACATGCCACTCAATAATAGTGAACAATTTTTCATCTAGAAAATGTTCATTAATTTCTTTTTCAAAACAGAGTGGTTTTTCTAACTCAAGTCTCGACAAACGATCAACAATTTGATTTTTCAGTCCCATTTCTATCTACTATTTCAAAATTCAATTCTTGCAAAAGAAGAATCCATCTTATAAGTCCAGGTTTATCATCCTTCTTTTTCATTAAATACTTAATAACAGAATGATTTGTGTGCACTACACAATGAGTTCCAATCAAATATGATCTAAATTTACCAAAAATAAATACTATTGCTAATAACTATTTTTCAGTTATTGTATAATTAATTTGAGTTTCATTAAGAGTTTCACTAGCATAGTAAATTACTTTGAAAGTTTTATCATATCTTTACCCTAAAATAGCTCAAATAGCATAATCACTAGCATAACACATCAATTCAAAAGGTTTTCCCTAGTTTAGTGAAACTATAATTGGTGCAGTGATTAATTTTTTTAAATAACTTAAAAGCTTTTAGGCATTTCTCATCAAAATTGAAAATTCCATCTTTCTCCAGTAAATGGGAAAAAAGCTAAGCAATTTTTGAAAAGTCTTTAATAGGTCGTCTGTAGAATCCAAAATGTCCTAAAAAACTCCTAATTTCCCTTACATTTATTAGATAAGGTAAATTAGTGATAACTTGAATTTTAACAAGATCTACTTCCACACCATTTTCTAATATTTGATGGCCAAATACAATTCCTCCTGCTACCATAAATTGACATTTTTCCAGTTAAGGACTAAATTTCTTTGTTCATAGTGCTTAAGAACTTTGGATAAATGTTCTAAACATGAGTCAAATGAAGTTCCTAAAACTAAAAAGTCATCTATAAATACTTCAATCCCTTTTCCAATTAAATCACAAAAAATTGTCATCATACATCTTTAAAATGTAGCAGGGCATTACATAAACCAAAGGGAATTCTTCTAAAGGAAAAAGAACCATAAGGACTCGTAAATATTATTTTCTCTTGATCCTCATGAGATATTTGATTTTTGTGATAAACAGTATATCCATCCAAAAAATAAAAGTATTTATGCTCAACTAGTCTATCTAGCATTTGATTTAGAAAGGGTAGTAGAAAATGATCTTTCTTAGTGAGAAGGTTTAATTTTATATAATCAATGCATATTTGCCACCCAGCAACTTGTCTAGTAGGTATTAATTCAGTATGTTCATTCACAGTTACTGTTACTCCTCCTTTCTAAGGAACACAATGAATTGGACTAACCCATGCACTATCTGAAATAAGGTAGATAATTCCAGCATCTAACCACTTTAAAATTTATTTCTTTACAACTTCTTTCATAACAAGATTCAGTCTCCTTTGTGGATTAGCCTTTGGTTTGCAGTTCTCTTCCATATGAATTCTATGCATACAAATTGAAGGACTGATTCTCTTAATATCAGCAATTATCCATCCAAAGGCTTTCTTAAAATTTTTCAGATTTTTAATCAACCTTTCTTCTTCTTCCATTGCTAATTTTGAGGAAATTATAACTGGTAAAGTAGAGGAATCTCTTGAAAAGGCATATTTTAAATGATCAGGAAGTAACTTCAACTCAAGTTCTGGAGGTTTTTCAATAGATGGACAAAATGATTTATCTTTGTCTATCTTGTACAGAATTTTAAAACTTTCTCAAACATAGTTTGAATCTCCTTTAAAAAGGTCTTCACATTGGTTTAATCACTCTTCTTGCTCGTGTTTCAAATCTTTTTCTTCAAATTTTTCTTCATAATTTTTTTTTGAAATGGCATTCACTTAGATATCTTATAACATCAATTCTATAACATTATCATCTTTACCTTTTGCAGGGTACTTCATTGATTTTAAAATATTAAAAGTAACAGTTTGATCATTGATGTGCATTGTTAATTCCCCTTTTTACACATCTATCATTGCTCTTCTGGTGGTTAGGAAAGGTCTCCCCAAAATGATAGGTATCTCTTTATCTTCTTCCATATCTAGCATAATAAAATCAACAAAGATAAATTGATCCACTTTCACTAAGACATCTTCTATAACTCCTTTAAGGTATTTTATCGAACGGTCTGCTAACTGCAGAGTTATAATAGTAGGGGTTATTTCTCCTAATCCCAATTTTTTAAATATTGATAATGGCATAAGGTTAATGCTTGCACCTAAATCACATAAGGCTTTCCTATAAAATTTGTCTCCTATTGTACATGGAATTGTAAAGCTACCAGGATCTTTAAGCTTTTCAGGAAGCTTCTTCTAAATTATGACACTACAATCCTCACTAAGTGCAAATGTCTCATTATTTTCAAACTTCTGTTAAGAATATCCTTCATAAACTTCACATAGCTTAACATTTATTCTAAGGCTTCTATAAATGGAATATTGATTGTAAGCTTACTTAAATATTTCCAGAAATTTTGAAAATTGCTTTTCCAACTTCTGCTGATGAAGTCTTTGAGGAAATAGAGGTAGTGGTTTGTCTAGATCAATTTTTAGTGGAGAAATAGGTCCCTCATAATCTTTTGGAGTGTCCTCTTTTGATTCTTCAATTTCTTCTCTCTCTACTTCAATTTCTTTTTAAACCCTACCTTCGAACTCTCTTCCGCTTCTAAGTTGAACTGCTTTTCCTTGCTCTTTATTCTGATCTTTTGAATTGGATTCAGTATTATTAAGAAGTGTTCCTTGGGATCTATTACTTAATGAATTTGCTATTTGCCCAAGTTGATTCTCAATATTTCTAATTGTAGCTCCTTGACTTTGTAATTGATTTCATTGTGACACCACTTCTTCTTCAGACAATTTCTTCTCCTTAAATTGTGTATTACTATTGAAACCTGGAGGATAAGTAGATCTATAATTATTTTTCCTTAGCTGTTCCAGTTTCCCAATGGGTTTCCTTAGTTGTTCCCCCATTGCTGATTATTACAACCCAAATTGTTATTTCAGTTAAAATTTGGGATGGTTCTTCCAACCTGGATTATAATAATTTAAATATGGGTTTTTCTGCTTGTTATTTATGGCATTCAAATTTTCTAATGATGCTTGAGAAGCTACCATTTGGCCTAATGAGTTCTCTTCAATCTTAGAAATTGGTTGATAAAAATTCATTCCAAATTGGTCTAACTTCCTTGAAATTGCAGCAACATGATTTGCTAACATGGTAAATGCATCAATTTCATGAATATTGGCTACTTTCTTAGCATTCACCCTCTTAGAAGGCCATTGAAAATTATTGGTAGCCATTTCTTCAATTAAAGCATAGGCGTCATGAAATGGTTTTGACATCAATGAACCACCAGCAGTGACATCGATAATTGATCTAAGAGATCCAACTAATTCATTATAAAAATTTTGAATTATTAACCAATCTGGTATAGCATAGTGTGGACACTTTCTTAAGATTTTTTAAATCTTTCCCATGCTTCATAAGTAGATTCCCCTTCAAACTAATTACAAGATGTAATATCATTTCTATGCTTCGCAGTTTTTGACGGTGGAAAATATTTAGCAAGGAATTTGTGTGCTAAATCACGCCAAGTTCTGATAGATCCAAGTGCTAACAAATTCAACCACATCTTAGCTTTATGCTTCAGTGAGAAAGGAAATAACCTAAGTCTTATGGCATAATCTGATACACCATCATATTTAAATGTAGAGCTCAATTCTAGAAAATTGGCAAGATATAAGTTTGGATCTTCAGTTGGTGATCCCCCAAATTGATTATTTATACCATTTGGATAATAGAAGGTTTCAGCTCAAATGATTAGCCACTATAGTAGGTTTCTGAATACTACAATGAAGTTAATCTACAGTATGGCTGGAATAATCTCTTAAAGGTCTAAACTCTTGATGAATTTCAGCATTTTGATTATTTTGGGTTGCCATTATTGTAATTTTTTTGGATTTTTCAAGATTTTTAATTTTTTTGGTTTTTCAGATTTTTCTAACAGTTCTTTTAAATTCAATATCATAGGGCACTAATCCTTTAGAACCTGAACTACACATACATTAACTTACAATAAAACAAATCAAAACACATACATAAAATAAGATAAGATAACTTAAAGTTTAAATAAGACTTTCTAAAAAAATAAATTTGCTTTACTTTTCTTCCCCTACAACGGCGCCAAAAACTTTATCCCCGAATACTACTAGTATGCACCGTACAACAATAATTCAGATTATATTATTTACTTGTATTTCCTTATTTTGCAACAAAACCAAAAACTTGATCCTGAAGAAAAATAAGAATTTAACTTTTAATATATANAGATGAATTTCAGCATTTTGATTATTTTGGTTTGCCATTATTGTAATTTTTTTGGATTTTTCAGGATTTTTATNATTAGCCACTATAGTAGGTTTCTGAATACTATAATGAAGTTAATCTACAGTATGGTTGGAATAATCTCTTAAAGGTCTAAACTCTTGATGAATTTCAGCATTTTGATTATTTTGGTTTGCCAATTGTAATTTTTTTGGATTTTTCAGGATTTTTATTTTTTTTGGTTTTTCAGATTTTTCTAACTGTTCTTTCAAATTCAATATCATAGGGCACTAATCCTTTAGAACCTGAACTACACATACACTAACTTATAATAAAACAAATCAAAACACATACACAAAATAAGATAAGATAACTTAAAGTTTAAATAAGACTTTCTAAAAAAATAAATTTGCTTTACTTTTCTTCCCCTACAACAACGCCAAAAACTTTATCCCCGATACTACTAGTATGCACCGTACAAAAATAATTCAGATTATATTATTTACTTGTATTTTCTTATTTTTCAACAAAACCAAAAACTTGATCCTGAAGAAAAATAAGAATTTAACAATTAATATATATATATATAATAAAAAACTTGATCCTAAAAATAAGAATTAGCCCAAGTATACGTATCGTTATTAAGTAATATATGACTTTTTGATTAACACCTGAATATCGAACCCACAAGGAAGATATGCAATATGCACTTTTTCGAAAACTTTCTATTTTTAAAAAGACAAATATTTAAACTAAAGATNTGATCCTAAAAATAAGAATTAGCCCAAGTATACGTATCGTTATCAAGTAATATATGACTTTTTGATTAATACCTGAATATCGAACCCAGAAGGAAGATATGCAATATGCACTTTTTCGAAAACTTTCTATTTTTAAAAAGACAAATATTTAAACTAAAGATGTTTTTGTAGTAAAGAAATTTTAATTATTTTTGGTATTTTTGATATTTTGATAAAAATATTAACAATTTAAATAGATAACTAGAGTATTTGTAGAAGAAAAGCAGTAAATATGAAAATAACTTTCTTCTTATCATGAATCAGTAATAAATATAGAAATTTTGTTGTGGAAGAATGCAAATTGTGTTGTGCCAAATAAGAGCAATAATATTCTTTACCCTTACTAGAGATGCTANCAATAATAAATATAGAAATTCTATTGTGGAAGAATGCAAATTGTGTTGTGCCAAATAAGAGCAATAATATTCTTTACCCTTATTAGAGATGCTAGAATGAACATTAGCTAATTTAAAGTTTGAATAGTTCTGAAGACTGGCTAGGCAGGGAAGATACTAGCTCTCACTCTAGAGTTCTCTCGATTCCCTCCACCTGGGGGCAAACATCTCTAACTCGACACCCTTTAATGAATATTTTCCTATTTATTTGCACTCAATCATATGAACTATATTCTCATTCATACAACCTNTAATAATAAATATAAAAATTCAGTTGTGGAAGAATGCAAATTGTGTTGTGCCAAATAAGAGCAATAATATTCTTTACCCTTACTAGAGATGCTAGAAAGAACATTAGCTAATTTAAAGTTTGAATAGTTCTGAAGACTGGCTAGGCAGGGAAGATACTAGCTCTCACTTTAGAGTTCCCTCGATTCCCTCAACCTGGGGGCTAACATTTCGTATCAAAACCTAAAATAATAAACCAAGTTGGGGGCTTTAACCCTCCCTTGATTCCCTCCACCTGGGGGCTAACATCTTGTATCAAAACCTAAAACAATAAACCAAACATCGATTCCCTCCACCTGGGGGCTAACATCTCGTATCAGATTGGCCAAATCGAGAAGTAAATCTCGATTCCCTCCACCTGGGGGCTAGCAGGGAAGATACTAGCTCTCACTCTAGAGTTCCCTTGATTCCCTCCACCTGGGGGCTAACAGGCTAGATAGGGAAGATACTAGCTCTCACTCTAGAGTTCCCTCGATTCCCTCCACCTGAGGGCTAACATCCGGATATTAGAACCTAAAACAATAAATCAAGTTGGGGGCTTTAACCTATCACTTTAAAGTCCTCTAACTCGACACCCTTTNATATTCAGAATCCATGGAGAAAAAAACCACACTTTAGTTTAAAAGTAGAAATCATTGTCAAACAAAAAACAAGTCTCAATTAAAACCAAAAGTAGTCTAAAAACATAAAGATAAAAACTTATCTTAAGTCCTCCACTAAACTCTTGAAGTTCCTTTGAATCTCTTCTCTTTTACAATACTCTCAATACAAAACTAAAATAAAAAGGATAAATATGTGGTGCCTGAAAATCCCTCCTACTAACTCATCAATTTAAGAACTTTCAATAGTTTCCAATATTCTTAGGGCTCTTTTCAAAGTCCTCTCTTCTTTCTTTTATAATTTTCGAAGAGGTGCCTTGGTTTCTCTTCATAAATATGTTTTGATTCGATGTATTTCCCCAAGAGATGCATCCTTTCACGATAACTTTTGTCTATGGTGGTTATAACCACTTATAAGCCAATAGGTGCCTCAAAAACCTCTTCAAAATTCATAAAAACCAAATTTACTCATCCAATAACTACCTTNTAAGTAAATGGATTTAAATCCCTACAACTTCTTCCAACATTATAGATTTAAACTCTCCAAAACTTCCATCCAACACTTTTAATTACTTATCATTTTAAGGACAAAAATAAAGAAAACTACTCAGAATTCATGGAGAAAATAAAACTACACTTTAGTTTAAAAGTAGAAATCATTGTCAAACTAACAAGAAGTCTAGATTAAAACCAAAAGTAGTTTAATAACAAAGATAAAAACTTATCTTAAATCCTCCCTCAAACTCTTGAAGTTTCTTTGAATCTCTTCTCTTTTACAACACTCTCGACTCTCACAATAAAACTAAAAACAAAATTGATAAAGTACATTTGTGGTGCTTGAAAATATCTCCAAAAATCTCTTTAAACTCCCCCTTTCCAACACTTTTTAGAACTTTTAAGCACACTTTAAAAAGCTTCAAATTCTTTCTTTCATAAATCTCCAAGAGGTGCCTTGATAACTCTTCAAAATGTGTTTCAATTCAATGTATTCTTCAAAGGATGCCTTCTTTCACAAGTCCTTTAATCATAACTTCATTTCTAGTGGTCATAACCACCATCTTTAGCTAATAGGTGCCTCAAATGTCCCTTCAAATTCGGCAAAATGAAGAAAATCACCAAATAATTGCCTCTGACGCTTAACTGCGGGGCCTCTTGTGCATAGGCGAGGTCTTCTCTGTTTCACTGGCGCTTAAAATCCAGATCTGGTGCTTAAGCACTAAAACACTTTTGCACAAATTTTACATTTTTTCTCCAAATTTACAAATTTAATCATTTTTCACTCATTTTAGTATTTTCACATTTTTACTTATACCTGAAAGAAAAACACACAAATACCTTCTATTAAAGCATAATATCTTAAAAATAGGTATAAAAATGTGTCTAAAAACACTATATATTTTAGGTGTATCAAAATCCTCCAAACTTAAAATGTTACTTGTCCTCAAGTGGCATTTCAATCTTTAAAAACCAAATAAGTATGATATTTATATGAGTTTCGTTAGGAGTTACTAAAATTTAGATTTATAAATATAGTAGTCCAATTTAGAAAAAAAATATTTAGTAAATGAGACCAACTTAAAGTTTAGAAATTTTTAATGTTAAGAATTATGAAAATATGAGTTTCTATCTAATTCAGAAATATTGTAGATTTTTCATATTTAGAATTTAGTCTTTTTATTATCTCCACTTAAAAATTTTTATTAAGAATAATTTTACTTACTATATTATATCCCTAAGCTTAAAAGTTTCTCAATTCTTCTACTTTAAAAAGATTAAATGTGGAATCAATTTTTGATTAGACACTAATCCTTATGCTTCTCCTCCCTTACTTTATTTTCCTTCTTTTCTTTTTCTTTTTCTTCATCTTTTTCTTTTTCTTTTCTTTTTCTTTTTAGGCAAGGATTACTATATTTGGATAGGCCTATAATGGTTTTGAATTCCACTTCTCCTTTCTTAAAGCAAAGTCCAGATATAAATCTTTTACTTATAAATATAATAATAGTTTTGAAAATTATTTTTAATAAAAGAAATTTAAGTATTAAAAAATAAATTTCTAAATTTCTAAATTATTTAAAAAAGCAATTTTTCTTACTAAAGATAGTTACACTATATTAAACATTTTCTATTCTAAAAATTTTTAATAGAAAGTTTTTCTTCATTACTCAAAATTTTAACTAAATTTTCTCAGTCATTTATATAATCAAATTTTACTTTCCTAATGTAACTTCATATACATAATCATTTTTCTTTTCACATCAAATTCACTTGTAGCACATTTAAAAATAAATAAAATTCAAGATTTAAAAATATTTTTCATCCCCCCCCCCCAAACTTAAATTTTTAACAGGACTAAATAGTTTAGCAGCAGATATACATAAGCAGGAATGAAAATCGACATAACATACTTATAGAAATTTTTATACCCTAATTATACAAGTATAAAACTAAAAACAGGAGTAAAATTATCTTTTTGATCAATTTTCTATCATTTTCATTTAAATTCAACATGTAGAGATTTAATAGACTTCTAAGTAGTGGGTAAAAACATAAAAAAAAATTTAACACACTAACTTTGATTTCGATTCTGAACATAAAAATAAACACACTAACATGATAAAAGAAAAATACACGGTAACAGTTTTCTGAGTTTAAAATTTAAAACTAAAGTTGACAAGATTTTTAAATTTTCTTAAAACATAGAATCATGTTCAATCCTTAACTAACTAATACAGTACTTAACACAACAGTGACAATTACCACCTTAGAAATTAAAACAATATACCAACAAAAAACAAATATCATAACACAAAATAAATGAAAGTCCAACACATCACAAGGTCTAAACAGATACACAAATGCAAATGTATCAAGTTCAAACCACATAATCCAACACATATTACAAACATCAAAATAAATAACTCAGTCCTTCTCCTCATCATCCTCAGAATCACCACTATTCCAAAAATTTGTAGACTCATAATCAGGGTATCTAGGATATGGAGGAAATTGCACTCATAGGTTACCTCTAATGAGGTTTACTAGAGTTGAATGAAATTTCTCTTCATAATCACTTTTCCTTCTGCTATACCCATCAATATGATCTGCAAAGCTTTCTAAATTTTATACCTTATTTGCGGTATAGTTGATATTGTCCATCATCATTTGTAATAGTTGACTTTGAGTTTCCGTAGGCTCACCTCTAGAACTAAAAGCTTGTGAGGTAGATGTTCTAGATGTAGAAGCAGCAGAGGTAGAAGCATCAGACATTGCCATTCCATAACTCCTTCAAAATTCTCATCTCCAGCCAAAAATAGAATGCTCTGAATATGACTTCACATTAACACTTTTGATTGGCTTTAGAGGCAACAATATTTCCTCCCAATTATCAAATTTCACTCCAGCCTGCTCACATAAAGAAAAGATCAAGAAAGCAAATCCCAAACCTGTAGTAGTAACGATAGTGGCAGAACTGATGATAGACTTATAGATCAAAGCTCTAATGTTGATGAGCTTTCCTTGCTGAATATAATAGTTCAATGTTTCTCTCTCTCTCTGGTAACTTCGCTGAGATGATTTGTAGGTAACAGACGGGCTGAAATAAAATAGTGCCACACCGTCGAAGGTGCACTCAACTTTGAAGTGGAAAAGTTAACTCTCCTTTCATTTGTAATTTTCCAGAGGCCCTCTTCCAATAGTCAAATAGGAAACAATCTCATCTAACTCCGTCTCAGCAGGACTATAGTTTGCATAAAAATACAAAGTATCAGGTGGTAGATGATAAAACATATTGATTACTTCCAGTGAAAAGGGTATCAATTTCCTTCTAACCATGACTCGATCGTCTTTAGCCTCGGGTAGGTTAGCATAGGAGTCCCTACCTACAGAAATAACGACCACAACAGAAAAAAATAGAATCATTCCTATTGTTGGTGAACGATAAGATCTTCTACGAATCCACCTAGATTTTTGAAACATCGCTCTTGGATAACTTTTTGTGATTGCAGAGCATCATTGCACCTATCTTGAGCTTTCAAACTCACAAATTTGCTCAAATCAAAGTGGCTTTTTTCTTTTGCTCCTCTTCATTCTTGGCGCCTGACCGACGACTTTTTATATGCTTAAAATATAAGATAAATATTGACGTAATAAATATTCAATAATTGTAAAGTCACACTTATTAACACAAGTATATGTATCGTTCAAGTAATATAGGGCTCTAATAGAGTCCTAAATATCGATTGCACAGGTCCCACAGGGAGTGGTTTTGAACTGCGAACTCAAATTTTAGAAAAGCAACACTTTAATCACAACAACAAAGTTCAATTTGCTTATCAGTCACTAATAGGGAATTAAAATAAAAAGGTAATTTTAATAACTATTAAATAACTAATGATACTAATGAGGGTTTAATTGTGATATTCAATATATAAGAAAGCATCTTTCTCCTTGTCAAGAAATTATAGTGAATTGATAAAGTGAATTAGTTCAATTTATATTGTGACAAATAGGAGCATACCTATTCATTACCCTTTGGTCCAGGCATAAAGAACATTGACTAATCCTACGCTTGTTTACTGAATCTGCAGCTAGGCTGGGAGGATACCAGCTCTCACTTCGGAGCTCCCACGTTCTACTCACCTGAGGGCTAACATCTACACTTCAACACCCAAACGATAGGACTGAATTCGGGATTTTAGTCTGTCACTCTAAAATCTCCAATTCTACGCCCGATAATATTATTTCCTTATTTAATTTGCTCACCTTGTCACTCTAAAATCTCCAATTCTACGCCCGATAATTTTTATTTCCCTATTTATTTGCACCTAACTTTCAAGGACTTTGACCTCCCTAAATCTTGGATGTAATCTTCACCTTAGTTGTAAAACTATATTTATTTGCACCCAATTTCCAAGGGCTTTGACCTCCTTGAATCTTGGATGTAATCTTCACTTTAGTTGTAAAACTCAACCATATCAAGGGCTTTGACCTCCCCGAATCTTGGATGTAATCTTCACTTTAGTTGTAAAACTCAACATATAAAGGCTTTGACCTCCCTGAATCTTCGATGTAATCTTCACTTTAGTTGTAAAACTCAACATATTGAGGGCTTTGACCTCCCTGAATCTTGGATGTAATCTTCACTTTAGTTGTAAAACTCAACTTATTTTAACAAATTAAACAAATCAATTGTCAGATTAAAAGTAAATTATCACATTGTAAAACTCAACATATCTTAACAAATCATATGGCCAGATTGAAAGTAAATTAAGATCGAAGTGAAAAGATCATCAAAATTTCTTAAACATTTTTATGGCTTCACCAATTTAAATCACTATTTCACAAATCTCGAGACAGGGAGAAAGACAGAGAAAACTACTCAGATCTCATGGGAAAAACACAACAAAACTCAAAATTCATATATAAAATCAAAGTCATACAAACTACAACAAGTAAATAACTTATCTCTAATTTCTCCCCAAAAACACTCCTCGAAGTTCCTCTGAATCTCTTCCTTTCTTTACAGCACACATAATTCTTCTTTGAAGCAGCAAGGAGGAAGAAATCTTTCACTTTCTCTCCACTCTTACAATCTCTCAAAGAATTCCTCACAATATTAGAACCTTTCCAATCTCTACGAACTCTCTCTAGCACTTCCTTTACTCCCTAGACTCTTTCCCCCCTTCTCCAGGCTCTCCAATTTTCGGCCAAAATAGTCTTTTAAAGTTGTGGATGAGCTTTCCAAAGAGTAGCCTAAGCATCCCTTCAAAATTTGGCCTTATCCAAAGCTTGAGTAGGCATAACCGCCGAGCTCGCCAACGGCGGCGTCAGGGGAGCCGTCGGCGGACTTTTGAAGAATTTTGTCCCCTCGGGAAAAACTCGTCATCAGCGGGGGGCGCCATCAGCGTGCCTAGCTCAAATTTCCACATTTTGGTCCTTTTCGCTCCAAATTTGCTCGTTTTTGCATCTTTTTGCTCCAATGACCCTAATTCATCATTCCTGCAATAAAATATCAAAAATACCTTTCTTTAAAGTGCAATATCATCAAAAACAGTATAAAATAGGTACGAAAATCTCAACATATTTTTCTCTAGTCAAAATACCCCAAACTTAACTATTACTTGTCCTCAAGTAATTTTAATACTATATAAAAGTTATGATCTACTATAGTAAAGTTTTAATTCAGAAATACTATAAGTTTGATTTAAATAATTATCATAGTGAGATTTTCAGAAAAAATTCAAGTAATTGAATTAACTATATAGCCACAAGATTATCTAGTCATCAAGTTTAAGAGTTCTAGTCTTCTATTCATTTCAAGAATGACTTTATGTTGTGATATCAAGTCATTTAGAATATCCAAAAGATAGGAACTTCATGAGTTCTCTACTAGTAAAAGACCTATTCTATAAATATAAGTTCAGGAATGAATTTAAGTTTTCCCCTTAGGTAGGTCCAGTGAAGCCAATTTTTGATTAGGCATATCCTCAAGCTTCTCCTCACTTCCCATAATTTTTTTTCTTCTTTTCTCTTTTTCATTTGGATTGCTTTCAATCCTATATATTTTTCTTTTCATTTCAGGGAGTGTTTTCAAATCCTTTCTTTTTCATTTTTGATGTGAGGATTACTATATCTAGATAGCCTTTAATGATTTTGAACTTCACCTTTCTTTCTCTAAATTTGAAACTCAAAGCTTTCATTTACCTTATAAATATTTCATAGTTTTTACATCACTAAGCCCCAATCTTTTCTTCTCAAATGAATTTCTAGATTCTTAATACTTCAAAATATAGTTTCATTTACTTTAAATAGTTAACTACAATCTTATTCTCTTATACTAAATATCTTTAGTTACAAAATTAATTTTCATTACAAAAATATTTCTTTAAATCTACCATAATATTTAAATAGTTACAAAAATATAGTTACCTGAATTAAATTCACTACATAAAATCATATAAATAATTTTTGAAAATATTGAAATAGAGGACATCTAATAGTTAATCTTTTTCTTCCCTCCCCCAAACTTAAATTTTTAAATATGAAATAATACAGGTGGAAAGAAAAACTATAAATATAAATCATACCTCAGTATTGTAGGCATTTTCATCATTCTGAAATTTCTGCAGGCCTTCTCAAATTTTTACTTCACCTGGTCTGTAATATTAGGAGCTTTCTACACATATAAATCATTAGAGGAATTTCTGGGTAATGAAATTTTGAAATAAGTATAAAACTGAAACATTAAATAAGCACAACATTTCCTAACACAACCACAATACTAAACAATTGAAACTAAAATGCGAAATAAAAATCTCATTACATTACAATCCACAATACTACTCAACATCTATACATGCACAATTAACTACCACACTAACTTTATAACAAGAATTAAAAATCATCCAAGTACACAAAATAAAAATGAAAGTCCAAATACATAAACATCCATTTCTCTTACAAAAAGATTACATAAAATAAAAATACAAACATAAGTACATCAATTTCATTCTATATCAAAATCCCAAGCTATATCTTCATCGCCTTGATCAGCAGGTGGATTGGGTTGATACTGAGTATATCGGGGGCACTCAGGAAACGTAACATCAGGCTCACCTCTGTAGTGTCGGGCCTGAGCTTCATAATAGGCTACCTCAAAATTTGAGTGCCTCTAAAGGTACTCACTATCGTAATCATGTCGACATTCTAAACCTCCAATCCTTTCACTTATCAATTCTATGCTCTTCCGCTGTAAGGTCAACTCGTTCATCAAATCAAAGAGGGTAGGGGAACTAGAAGGTGGAAGGTCATAACTTGTAGAGGGAACTTCTCTACCAGTAGAAGGTTCTTGACTTCTACTCCCAGTTCTCCATTTCTCATGGGATTTATAAGTCTTTAAATTAGCCTTACTAATGGGTTTCATAAGGTAAACCCATTCTTCATCTCCACTTTCCACTCCAAAAAGTTTGCAAATTGTATAAAAAAGTCCAGGGTGTCCTAGACCTCCACTTGTCTCACTCCTCGTCGTAGTCAATATTTTCTTAAGAATTATTCTCCCAACATTTATAGTTCTACTATTCTGAATATAGAAATTCAGAGTAGCTCTATCTCTAGTTACCTCACTATGGTGATAGGTCAGTGACAGAGTAGATGAAATAAAATAGTGTCACGCCTTAGAGGTGGTATTCAGCATGGAAGCAGAAAAATTTACCTGCTCTCACTGCTTTATCTTCCATGTTCCTTTCCCAATCAGTGAGAAAGTTGATCGCATCATTGAGGGGACCTTCCATCATACTAAAGGATTCATATTGGCAGCTATAAGAGTCTGAGACTTCATAAAAAGTGTTGATGCGGGCGGCAGTAAACTCAACAGGAAACCCACGCACTGAACAATTCTGTCATCAGCATAAATAACATTGGTGTAGAACTCCTTCACAACATTTGCATCAGCTTTATTGGTGGTGTAACATAAGTTTTCCTACCTCCGCTCGGCAATAACTAGTTTGATTTCTCCTCCCGGACTTTCAAAAACTAGATCTTGTTTGCACTTTTTTCCTTTAAATATGGAAGTAAATTTTGTTTGAGCCATCGCATTGACGAAGCGAGACTCGTTGAACTCAACCCTTCTCTTTTGACATGGAGTCATTTCAATCTAATCAAATAAAAATTCAAAAAATTACTTCAAATATGCAAATCATGGCTTCCAATAATAATTTTAAGAGTTCAACATTAGGATTCATGAATTTCTTCCCAAATTTTCTTCACATTCTCAAAACTTTCAAATCTCCTCAATGTGGAAGAAATTCATGGTGAAAATCAAATATTTTTAGCTTGGAGTGAAGCTCTTACCTAGAGATGAACAAATCCGGTGTCAAAAAATCTTGAAATTGCCTCCCAATCCAAGATCTTTCAAGCCCTAGGTTAAAAATAACATTTTTAGGAGGAAGGGGATGATGAATAGTGGCGGTTGACTGCTCAAAATTGCGGTTAAAGGTGTTTTTTTGTGAGCTCACCATCGGCGGGTTTGATGGCGCCGTCGGCGCGCTTTATTGGAATTCTGAACCTGAGTCTCGGGAAAAATCCACCGTCGGCGATTTCAATCAATTCTTAAATTAAATATTGATTTTGTCCAAATTCAAAATTTTCACGATTTCGATCAATTCCAAGCCTTAACGACATCTTTTCAATCATTATAGACATAATTTTAAGTGACAAAATGATGTACTTAGCACATATAAACTTCCACAACACAAAACATCACATTTATATATAAATTCCAAGGGGTACAATATACGTTACATAACACACTTAAGTTTGGTATTCTCTCAACCTCAATACATTAATTCAGCGTCGCAATCCAAGCCACAACGATCAAAACACTGAAAACAAAACAACATATGCTTAGTCTCAACTATACAGAGATCTACAAGCATATATCTAAATCAAAGCAAATGCAAAGTTCAAATCAAAATACATAGATAGACAGATAGGTAGTAATATAAATCACTTAATCTTCAGACTTGGTACTCGATTCTCCTCTGAGATCACCCATTTATTGCACATGAACGAAGAGGTTGTAGAAGGAGATTCTCCTCTGAGATCACCCATTGATTGCACGTGAATGAAGAGGTTGTAGAAGGGTCAGAATGGAAATTCTTCAGTGGAATCCTCTTCTATTAACTTCATCCGCCTCATCAGTCGTGTCAAACTATCTTCTAAATGTCTAGAGTGCTCAAAATGTTCCTTCATCCTTCAGTCTAAATGATCAAAGAAATTGGAGATATTATTAATCGCGTTCATGACATTTTGTACCTCCTTTTCCAATTTCTTGATTCGACGCAGGATCACCAGAGACTTATCAGGGACTAAGGGTTGAACTGACAGTGAATTCCGTGATGCATGTTCTAGTATTATTTCCATGCCATTTTCATCTTCAAAAACTTGGAATCTCTCAGTTGGATCCAAAGGCTTCCAAGGTAGCAGTATACCCATAAGTTAATCCCAAGTATACCCAAGGTATACCCTTTGTGAAGTCTGTGATGCAAGTATACCCAAGGTAGCAGTTTTCCCAATTTTTGTAGGACACTTGGAATTGACTGCAAAGTGAGAAAATTGTGGAGGGGTTTCCAAGCCCATAAGTTGATCCATGAACGATCAGGCCCAACACTGACTTCACAATTATTGATCCAATATCAATCGGCAGTCTCCTTTGGATGCAGCAATTCAAAATGACACTTTCTTTAGAAACCTTACCGATCTTCATTGTCAATAACAGTTTCGCAGAAACGAAAAAGTGTCAATGTTTTGAAACAGGATTTAGGAGTGTCACAGAAAAACTAACATACATATTTTCTCTTGTTTCCCAGTCGTCAGTTTCGTCTGTTAAATATTGGTAAATCTCGTTCATCTGGTTTCTCGTTGGGACGAAATTGGAATAATGGCAGACAGAAACATTCTATATCATGTATAATTTGTTGATCCTTGCAGGAGTGAAAGTGATCCATCTTCCTCGCACATAAACAACTCCTTGGTTGATTCCATGTAAATTTGTATAAAATTCTTTCATTACTGGAACAACCACGGCGACGGTAGTGTAGCACAACACTTCCCATCTTCGTCGCACTATCATTTCTTCAATATCCATCGTGGGATTATTCAATCCACAATTTACGAATCCTTGTTCCTTGATTAATCTTTTCTTCGTTAGCAACTTGTTGAAGATTCGTTGCACTTCCTCACTAATAAACTTTCGCAGATTGAAAACTCGCAGTCTAGGATTATCAGAGGAATTGGATGCCATGGGAATGAAATTGGTAGAGTTTCACTTCATTTTTAGAGTGAAAATATGAACTAGAGATCAAATTCATTAGCTTAAAAAGACAATCCCCCCCAAAAACTGCCAAAAATCGCCATTTGAACCTAAGTAACCGCCAATTCGCCGGTCTCGCCGTCGGTGAGGTCGATGGCACAATCGGCGGGCCTCTGTATCAATTTTGTCTGGAATCTCAGGAAAACTCCGCCATCTGCGGTGTCGAGGGCGCCGGGTGCCATCGGCGTCGAGGGTGTCATCGCGCCCAAGGAAAAATTTGCATAGTTTCGCTCTGGTCCAAATGCGTTCCAATTTTTCTTTATGGATCCAATTTTTATGATGTTTCAAGGGTAAATAAGAGTATTAGAGTTTAATACTACCATAGACTAACGATAATTTCAAATAAAAACTACTATATTCTGTTGACCTCACTTTTGGTTGAGGTCTAGAAACTTCTTTAATAGCCTAGGTCTAGCCATAGGACTTTCCTATTGACTAGTCTTAGAAAACTAGAAGAGGTACCCCACCATTAGAAATTTAAAACTCTTCTTTTTACTCAACTTGAAATTCCACATATTGATCTTAACCTCCAACATTTAGTAGGTAAGATCATTATAAGAGAATTCAAGAAGAATCCCTATAGGATTACTTGGCTTTAGGGTTGACCCTGGGTGTTGACTTGGAACTAAGGTACACCATATCTTCACAATACATTAATC
>JXCR01002355.1:31716-74052 GCA_002079205.1 Phalaenopsis hybrid cultivar
TATATACATAAATGCTCTGACATGCATTTTGAGTTGCAGGTGGTGGAACGAAAAGACTCGCCAGGTACACTTTTACAGTTTGCCGCATTTTACAGTCTTTCTTATACTTTCCTACTGCATTTTTTTTTATGATTGTATACCTGCNTCCAATAACTACCTTTGGTGCTTAAGCGTGGGACCTCTGGCGCTTAGGTGCGACCTTCTCTATTTAACTGGCGCTTAAGCGTCGGATCTGGCGCTTAGGCGTCAAAACTCTTTTGCATATTTTCATCTTTTTGCTCAAAATTTGATCCTTTTTCACTCCTTTAAGCATTTTTCACCTTTTTACCAGTATCTGCAAGAAACACACAAAAATACCTTCCATTAAAGCGCAATATCTCAAAAATAGGTATAAAAATATGTCTAAAAACACTATATATGTTTAGGTGTGTCATGCACCTCAAGCTAAATCCTACTTCAAACATAGAAGGTACTATAGGGAAAGTTGAACCCTCCACGGTAACAGGCTTGTCATCCACTTGAACACCCTTTTTTTGTGTTAGGTAGGAATGGTGACAGGTGCAGTGATGACTAAATCAGTGGGGTTAGCGACAACCGTCCTATGGATACCTCCCATGGTTCTAACAGTCTTTGCAGAAATGGTAGGATTCTCTCAACCAACAACCTCTTATGTGGTGGGAACTCTTGGGTTAGTTTTAAATCCACTATCAGCTCAACTGTCTCATGCATCTTAGTTCTTAATACGATGACGGTAATATCTCTAAAATTGATGTCGATATTGCCAAACCCTCATATGAAATGAATGACTACTTTGTCGTGCAACTCGCTTCTATTGATGACATAGTCCATCATGGTAGTGAAGGAGAAAGCTAACTTTGGTACATAAAACTTTTGCAGAGGGTATTCAAAATGTGAGTATCATCCTATGCTTCCCTCTTTTATAGAGAGGAAAGAAAGAAAAGAACTCGCACAACAAACATATTTCGAACACTTCTCATTTATGTTTTTAAACTATATCAGACTTTAAATTGTTTGTTATTACAATAAAAAGGATTTGAAATTAAAATTGGCATAATTTGCTAAAAGCAAGTTAGGTACCGGGGAAGAAGCAGGAAAAGCAAAGGACCCAATCCAAATCAAAGGGGAAGGGTGAACTTTGCATCGAACTCACCTCGACAGATCTGCTCCCAGGCTAACACCTATTTGGGGGTCCACTCAATCATAAGAGGCGGAAGGATCGCGAAACCTTTCTTTTTAGTGGTGTCTAAACAGTGACTCCTAAATTCAAGAGAAGTTGACTGTACTTGCTTAAGATAGAAATGAGCATGGTCTACCAACAGAAGAATGGTAGCTAGATCCACGAAGATAATAGGCACGCTACCGATTTATGTCAGCAAAACCATCTAGTCATTGAAAGTAAGTGAAGAGCATGAGAAATTTTTCCTAGCGGAGTCGCTAGAAAATTGCCAGCTATTACAAGATTTTGTAGGTAATAAAAGGATATATATATATATATATATATATATATATATATATATATATATANGTTAACCTGAGTCCAGACTCATTCCTTGAATGCTAACATACCAATACTAAAGATTCCAAGTACATGTCATCCTTTAATTTAAAATGCTGATTAGAGTCAAGGAATCAGATTCAACCAGAATTTGATCAAAACTACACCTCTTTGCAATGAAGGAGAATGGAAACACAACAAGTAGTTTCCCTTATGANATCAACCAGAATTTGATCAAAACTACACCTTTTTGCAATGAAGGAGAATGGAAACACAACAAGTAGTTGCCCTTATGATCTCTGAAAAATAGGTCCCACTCCAGCATGAGGGGATGAAAAGTTGTCATCAGTATTAACTTTAATACAACCAACAGGNGCCCTTATGATCTCTAAAAAATAGGTCCCACTCCAGCATGAGGGGATGAAAAGTTGTCATCAGTATTAACTTTAATACAACCAACAGGAGGAGGCTTCCAAAGGATAAGAGTATAAGAAAGTGTCCTCGGAATACTATGGATTAGCTGTCAAAGAATGTCAAGAACTTTCTTATACTTGGAGAGTTTCTGTAAATAACTAAATCAATTAGTAGCAGTGACAGTTGCTTCCATTTTAGAATCATCAAACTTAATGTGATTTCCTGCCATCCACAAGAACCAACCAGTAATAAAAGGTACAGGAGGTAAGGATTGAACAAGCTAATCTTGTCAGCTCTGAAAAAAATTAAGNACAAGTAGTTTCCCTTATGATCTCTGAAAAATAGGTTCCATTCCAGCATGAGGGGATGAAAAGTTGTCATTGGTGTTAACTTTAATACAACCAGCAGGAGGAGGCTTCCAAAGGATAAGAGTATAAGAAAGTGTCCTTGGAATGCTATGGATTGGCTGTCAAAGAATGTCAGGAACTTTCTTATACATGGAGAGTTTCTGTAAATAACTAAATCAATTAGTAGCAATGACAGTTGCTTCCATTTTACAATCATCAAACTTAATGTGATTTCTTTCCATCCACAAGAACCAACCAGTAATACAAGGTACAGGAGGTAAGGATTGAACAAGCTAATCTTGCCAGCTCAGAAAAAAATTAAGCCAGGACAGCTGAATAGTTTGAATATTCAGTTTGGGCATTAAAAGACTCCATACTTGTTGACTAAAAGCACAGTTAAAAAAAATGTGATGAATTGATATATATATATATATAGTTTTGAAAGTAAGGTTTGAATAAATTTTAGAAAAGTAGGATAAAGGCCCAGAGCTCCTCCAAGACTCCCTAAACTCATTGCAACCATCTTCTGACCATTTTCCCCACCACTTGAGCCCAATTTTTTAGCTTAAAAACAGGATAAATATTGTCCATCCTCCAAACTTCCCCAAACTACAAATTGATTTGCTCTTGAGCTTTCCCAGAGCAAGAGAGGAAGATTCCTACTAAAATCCTCCTCTATTGAGCTCTCTAAACATCTTCTAGACCATAGCCGCACCCCATTTCATTGAACTTGTACTTGGAGCTTACACTAGATGAAACTAATACATCTAGGAGGTTTGTTGGACTTCAATGAATCTTCCACAAGAATCTAATTGAGGCTTTCCCTCTCACATAAAGGTATAGGCCTTTAACCCTAATCTTGAGTTCAGTTTTCACTTAATGTGAAGTGAAGTTTAATTTCATAGCATTGTAACCATATGGATGTGTTTGTCTTGAGTAGATGAAGGTGTAGGAACAAACCCCATGTGATTTTATTGAGTAACAAGCAAGATCTTAGGTCTAGAAGGTATACAACTCACGGGTATGGTTCACAGGGGACGATGACGGTGTACCGTCTGACCGCGCGTGTATTGGATGGACGGACGAGATTAAGTCAGACAGATCCTTGGGTGAGTGCACAGTGCACTGACTCAGATGGCAATGTCAAATCAGGAGATGCCACGTGGAGATTTGGAGCCGTCGCATGTTTATGTGGCCCTGACTGGGATGAATAGAAAATTAAGGATTTTCTTGATTTAAATAAATATCAAATCTTTAAAAATCCATAACTTTGCATAGAAAAATCATAAATGTAAATTAAAAATAACTTACTGCTCCGTGCATAGAGGAGAATAATGTGGATTAAAAATAAAAAATGTTTGTTGACTCTTTGATTTTTAAATTATTAAATATTTCTTGTGGTATTTCAATTCATTATGGCTAAGCATTGCTCACTATAGCTTGAAATGTTGAGGGTTTATTCCTCATTACAGAGGTTATGTTCTCTGATTTTTCCAAGGTCAGAGGACATCTCTGTGCTCCTAACCCTAATTTTCAAGCTAAGATGATTATCTTGGCTTAATTTATTTATAAAAATAAAAATACTACTTGGAAAATTATGGGATAAACCTTAGTAGGTTTTTTCTCGTCAGAGAAGCTTAGGAAAAATGCCATGATGGCTCGAATAATTTTTTACATTTTTGTATTTAATTAAGTGTGTATATCTTGTAATAATTTATGTAAATTAAATACTAATAAAAAAATGACAAAATCAGTTCACTATTGTGCATAAAGATCATGTTAATCGACTGTAAACATTTGAAAATTTTTTGATTAATTTTACACACTAAACTTGATTTTTTAAGAAACATTTTATTTTTGCACAAAAATAATAATATTAAATTAAATGCACTTAGGAAAATTATGAAAAGAGATTATATGAGTTTTTTGTGATTAGGAGCACTTAGGAAAAATAAAATTTATTTTGATAAAATACTTAATTTTNCATATTAAATTAAATGCACTTAGGAAAATTATGAAAAGTGATTATATGAGTTTTTTGTGATTAGGAGCACTTAGGAAAAATAAAATTTATTTTGATAAAATACTTAATTTTTGAGCTACAATTTAAACTAAAAATAATTAAGAATAATTAAAAATTCCAAAATTCCAGAAATATTTCAAAATATTAATAATGGTTCCCTGATCACTTAGGATTCATTGAAATATTTTTTCTAATTTTTCTCAGTTAAAAATAAATTTTTAAAGGCCCAAAAAAGTATTTTCCTATTTTTCTCATTAAAACAATTATAATAAATAAATTAAAAATCATAAAAATATGAAATTTGTTTCTCTAAGTTACCTGAACTTGGAGGGGATTAATAAAAAAATAAAAATAATTTCTTTGATTAAATTATATTTTCTGAGTAATTAAACATTCTTTTGAAATTAACAAATAAATAATAATCAAAATTAAATTATAAAAAATTATGAAATTTTGCCTAAGTGTTTCTCTGATCTAATAAACTCTAATAATTTTTCTATAAATCAAAAACTTTTTTTTTATCAATTAAATAATCTAATTTTTAAATCTTCTCTTCTAAATTAAAATGATCATTTAAATAAAACTAAAATTTTAAAACCACATTTTCTCCTCTGATACTTTAGTTACTCTATGGATATGGTACTCTAAGAATTTTAAAGTAACTAAAGTTATGCTTAAAGAGTTAGGAGGTGGAGAGCCCCAAGTGCCAAATGATAATTTTAAAATTTGGTGCCTTAATCCAAATTTAGGATTAACCAAAGGGAAAAATGGGTAATTTTGTTCCTAATGGATATGTTTGGATGATTGAATCATGATGGGCTAAAAGGTAGAAATCAACTTGCCACATTTTCATAATAAGGATAAAATTATAATTTTCTAAATTATCCGGACTTGGAAGTTAATGAAAGTCAAATGATTCTTAAGTGATGAGATTAAGTTAGGAGGATGATAATTCACTTATTCTAAGCCCGCAATTTGAATGATATGATCTTTCAATAAGGATATGTATCACTTAAATTTAAAATTTTAATAATTGCCATTTTATCCCACTGAGATTGTTAAGGGTTTGGTAGTGATCTAGGCTTGATATTTATATTCATTTGATGTGATTTAGAAGGGTAATATGATTGATGATAAACTCCTCTAAGAACTTCAAGCCCAACTTTGGAGGTAGGTCCAAAAATCTTTAATAACCTAAATTTTCCTTAAGGGCATTCAACTACATAAATTTTAAGTAAAATATCAACTGATTAACTGAGTAGCCCCATCCTCAAAATGAATAAAACGTCAGGATTCATTGAGTAATGGGGTATTTTTAATTTGACCTGAAATGATTAATGGAACAATATGATAAGCTCAAAATGAAGTCGAATGCTTCAAGTGGTCTTTAAAGCAATCTACGGCCACTCCCTGAACACTTTGGAACTCTTGGATATTTTGAATGAAAAGTTGAAATTGCTATATTTTGTTCTAAATTCATCCATTAAGATCATTCGGGACTCAATAAGTCATAGATTGGGGTTTGTTAGATACACCTTCAAATATTCTTGTTATTTTAAATTTTTACTCAATATTATAATTGCTTGTTTGTGTACTTTACTTTCTTGAAAAATCAAAACAACCATATTCAAATTAATGAACATTTTAAAAAACCCAAAACAAATTGTTTCAAAGGTAACCATAAATCCTTTAAAATTTCACTAAACTTGAAACATCTTTTTGAATTTATGAGTCCCTCGGAGGAGGTAACCCACGGTTGCTGACAAGATCTCCCCAGTTTAAATGGGTTTCATAACTCATTTAAGGTAAGTAAATTTAAAAGAAAATAGCTATACCAGAATTAGGGAACAGTGAGATCTTAACTGGCATCGCTCTAATCAACTTAAACATCCCTCTTGATATTTAAATAACCATAAATTTAGGAAACACTTGATTTGACATCAGAACTTGACACATTAGAAAATTTAAAATCGTTACGATGAGGAACTTGGAGTTAGCTATATGGGCAGTACAATCATCTTCAACATCAAAACATGTCTACACCAGCTAAACTATTCCTTAGAATTAAACAATCAAGCCATGGGATTTTGAGGTTGTCTGTCTAGTGTGCCATAAATCCTCAACTTATCTTTGGGCTTTTATATGGCTTTTCTACATAATATAAGTCCTCACTCATCTCGACTTAAATTCTCACATCTTCCCAGCTATTTGTATGATCATTTCACATGAATGTAAGCCCTAATTAATAAAATTGGCAGGATGAAACACATAATTTTATCTTGAAACCGAAGTCAAACCATAGGGTAGTTTTGGGAAGTTACCAAGATTCTCCTCAGGATCTGTGACATCCCCTAGTTATTCTTCCTTTGTATTCCAAAAATAAAATATTCCAAATTTGAGTCATTCCCCTTTCACACCTCTTTGTGTGATCTCTATGAAAAGTCCTATCTTTTGGAATTCTTGAAGACAATATCCCTTGATTTTTATTGAGATTTTCTTAGGTGACTTTGGTTATCTAAGATGTGATTAAATATAAGGGCTTGCCTTTATAGGAAACTTTCAAGAACCTAGCTTAATATAAACCTTATTTAATTTTTTGTATTAAATAGGGGAACTTGTCGGTCAACTAAAAAAAAAAGGTTTTTAGCAGACCTAAATAGATGTCATAAATTCTTTAGTTTATTTAATCAAGCATTATCAGTAAGTAGTGTGTCTACCCTTTGGGATAGGCGCATTGCTTACGGTATTAGGCTCGTTTATTTAAACTACTGAGGATATGAGATCGGTTTGGTTTTGCATTTTCAAAATTTAAAATACAACTTTTCCTAAATTATTTTGATGTAAATTAAATTAAACTGGGTATCAAA
This sequence comes from Phalaenopsis hybrid cultivar, assembly GCA_002079205.1. Taxonomy (NCBI): domain Eukaryota; kingdom Viridiplantae; phylum Streptophyta; class Magnoliopsida; order Asparagales; family Orchidaceae; genus Phalaenopsis; species Phalaenopsis hybrid cultivar. The sequence goes on from JXCR01002355.1 coordinate 38,884, forward strand.
ATTTCTATTCCGGCAACCGACAACTTCTAATTTGACAATTGACACCTGAATATATTATCAGCAGAATATTCTTAAGAGAACTCTTCAAGTTTTATTAATTAGAGGGGGAGGGGGGCTTGGAGACCAATTTTTAATTTTATACTAAACTCAAGCTCCTTCTCAGGGAGCCCCTTTTTCATTTTTTTTATTATTCCTCTTTTCTTCACTCCTCTTTTTACTTAGAACTACTAGATCTAATGAAGCATATTTCTTTTAAGGATTTTGAATGTCTGAATTCCGACACTAATTTTTGGTTTAATGCACACCTCAAGCTTCTTCTAAGGAAAACTTTTTCACTTTTCTCTATTTTTTCCTTCTTTTTTTTTCACTGAGAATTATTATATTTGGTGGGGTAAACTTTAAGATTTTGAATGTCTGATCTTAGACACCAATATTTGATTTTTTGCTCACCTTAAACATTTTCTTATGGAACCTTCCACATAATTTGTTTTTTTTTATTTTTTATTTCTCTCACTCTAATTTCTAAGAATTATTATATATGGTAGAGCATACTTTAAGGATTTTGAATGTATAAAGTCCCCTAACTAATAATTCTCAACTATTTTTTAATGTGAATTTTGAGATATTATATTCCATTCAAAAGATAGTACTTAATCACTTGGCGGGAGATTAAAAAGCTTATGATATCCTGCATCAATTACTCTTATTTTAATCACATTATTTTATTTTGAAATTTACTTCAGACCCAATCTGATATTTTTAAAGTGAACGACCCAATTATTAGATCATTGAATTCATTGTCCTTTAAATTCATGTTAAAAATTTGGAATTTTCTCTTGGATTACTCTTTTCTAAACTGTCTTTCTGTAAGTCTTTGAATGCCTTTAAGCTGATTTTCCTTCACCTAATTTTTTTTTGTTGTGGAAGGGTTGGGCAGACTGCCCATTATCTTGTTGTTGTTCATTTTTATTATTGTCCCTAGCATTTTAACACATGGGCGGCCTTGTTGTGGGGCAGTTCCCCGATGAATGTGAAGATAAGCTTTGGTGATGAAAATTTCTTTGTTATTTGAAGAATTTTTGGGAGTTAGTGGCGTCATGTACCTTGTAATTTCAGTGCAAGCACTCAAGTTAATGCACTTGTCTTATGAATTGGGCATCCTTTGAAATTTATTCATATGAACTTTTGTTTTAAATTTTGTTTTTTGTTTTATTATTATGTTTTAAGAACTTTCATTTTTCTTTGGAATTTTGACCAAAATTTGTTTTTTTGGAGCTTAAATGAAAGGTTGTGAAGTGAAATTTCAATTTAACTTTTTTTTAACAAGTCAAGCTCAATGAGAAATGAATTGTATAACCTGATCTAAGATTTGGAGTGGGTCGATTTCACATAGAATTCACTTCAATAAATCGATCCTAATCCACCTCACCTATCTAGGCACTAACCCACACTAAACGCCTAAAGATTCTAAATCCTCCCTGTTTAAGGGTGATTAAACAAAAGGTTCTAGAATCCAAGAGGAGTGACATGCATAAAATATGTTACATTTATTTATACATTTAATACCTATTTTTAACGATATTGCGCTTATTTTAGATGTTTTTGGTTGTAGTTACACTAAATGAAGAAAATGCAATGAAAATGGAGAAAATTAGAGTCAAATGAAGCACAAATTCCAACGTTGATCTGTCACCTAGGCGTCATAATCTGGCGCCTATGCACCGGGCAATAGAGAGCCTGAGGCCTAGGTGCTAAAGTCAGTTATCTAGGAGATACATTGAATGTTGATGAACTTTGAAGAGTTTCTTATTGAAACTCTTGAGTAATTTGTGAGCTCTATTTAAAGAGAGTTCTGGAGATTTAAAAGAGAGACTTTTGGAGGGGGAAAATGGAGTCTTTTGTAGAGAAGTGGATTCTTCTTAGAGAGGAGATAATTTTGGAGGCTTGCTTGGATTTTGAGGAGAAGAGGAGAAGTGAGAGATGTATTCTTCACTGCAGTTCTAGGTAATTTTGGAGTGGAATTGTAAGGAGAGTAAGTGATTACAAGGAACTAGAAGAATTGCTTGGGAAAAAGATCAAAGATAAGTTGTGTACTTTGTTTATTTTTACTTAGTTTTGTCTTGTATACTCTTATTTATATATAAATCCGTGTGTTGTTTTTTCTTCCCCATAAGATCTGAGTAGTTTCTTTGTCTTTCTTTGTAAAATGAGGAATATTTATGTGTGGGAATGTATTTTAGTAGAAGTGCTTTTAAAATATCTTAAACTGTGATGATTCAAACTCTATGCTAAATTTATTTATCGATCTAATTAATTGATTTGTTAAAATCTGTTATAAAACATAGTGTCCCAAAATGGGCTATGTTCCAATATTATAAGGTTCACATTTAGCATCATGGATGAGAATGTAGTCCCTGAGGTTAAGTGCTAATATATAAGAAAATAAGGTTTGATAGGTGAAGAATTGGAGATTTTAGGTTGATAGACTAAAATCCTGCGGTATAAAGTATCAGCGGTCAACCCGAGACTGGGGCTGCTAACATAGAAGGAGGCATTAAGTATCATTTAAAATATTCAAAGACCCGTTGGCATTTCTCATCACAAGCAAACTTTGCGTCCTTCATGATTAATGTCAAAAAGGGTGATATCATGTTGATAGATTAGATATAAAGCATCTGAAGTATGTTAATTTACTTTAAAAGGATTGTATTTTTTTTAACTTTTAGAAGATGGCATTTTGAAGATAGATTTAATCTTTCTGGATTGATTTCAATCTCATGAAGATGGACAATAAATCCTAGAAATTTCCTAGGGGTGGCACCAAAGACCTACTTTAAGTGGTTTATTTTATAATTAAATTAACGTAATTGTTCGTAGACAATCCTCAAATCATATAGAATATCTCATCATTATTTATTTTATATAAACAAATCATCCATGTAGCTCTCCACTTGGTTAGGATGAAATCATAAGAACTTCTTGCCATGGCTCACAGGTAGGTTTCTCTAGTGTTCTTTAATCCAAACGACATTACTATGTAACAAGAGATCCTAATAGGTGTTCTGAAAGTTGTAAGTGTAGCAGCTTTTGGTGTCATATTGATCTAGTTATATACTAATGATCCATCCATGAAAGAAAAAATTTCATGTGATGATGCGATGTCTGCCATCAGTTTAGAAATCAACAAAGAGAACTCGTCCTTCTGCCATGCTTTGTTCAAATTTTTGAAAATGACCCAGATATGGAATTGAGCGTTCTTTTTTTTTTTTTACTGGCACTACGTTGGCAAGCCAAGTCAGATATTGCTCCTCTCTTACAATTTTAACCTCTATCAGTTTCTTAACCTCAATGATGACTTGCTGCTCTATTTCGAGATGCATCCTTCTAGGAGCCTGTTTGACTGGGGTCTTATTATGATCCACTCCAAGTCTGTGAACTGTTGCTTCTGGAAACAAACCCAACATTTCATCACAGCTTCACACAAAGCAATCTCTGATCTCTAAACACAACTTGATTAGCATTGAAAATAATCTGTTATCTAATAATGAGCTAATGAAAGTGGGTCTAGGGTCATCTTTAGTCCCTAGATTGACTTCTCTTAATTCATCAAATGTTCACTTGATCTTTCCTTAAAACTATGATAATGCATCCTCTATCCCAGATTCCTCTAAGTTTTCTCCTACTTCAAGGCAATCTTCTTTTGTTTCACTAGTAACAAGCAAGAAAAATTCCATATCATTGATCAATCCTTCAACAACAAATCTGACATCCTCTTTTGAGTTAAAATTCTGATTTCTGACATTCCATAATTTTTCAAAGTGGTGTAACCTTTCTTGAATAACTGATCAGGCACTAAACCATGCTGGAAAAAGCTTTTGAACATATGGAGAGTAGTAGCCAAAAGGAAATTCCATTAATTCATTTGAAGTTTTCTCTTCTAATTTTACATTGCTTTTAGTATTAGAAGAAGAATAAGAACCACAACAAAATTTTATTAGTTTCATGCCTACACTTTGTACTTCCTCAATCTCCATCCCCTCAAATTTATGAGAATGAATCGAGGTTAAGGCCATGGCTTATACATAGTGGTTGATCCTTTCGTACATCAAATTGTATCTATCTTGACTTTCTTCCTCTAGAGAGATCTTTAGCTTAGGCTTCTTCTGAAGCACTGTCATTGCAATATTCTCTGTCTCTTCTTTGTATGATTTGTACTCCTAGTCAATGTTGATGATTGGATGCCTCTGTTCAATAGTTTTGTTAACTCGTCATTGCCATCGTCCCTGAACTTGATCTTGGATGTGAGGACTAAAAGAGTTTGTGTCATCTTGTTGCCATGATCTAGCAAAAGACCATTGAATTGTAGTCACTTGGTCCGGCTTTTGTAATTCTTTCAAATCTTTAATCTCTTTTGGTATGGAATCTCTGGAGAAAAAAATTTTCTTTTAGGTATTGAAGTAATCTTCATCTTCATGAATACCAATATTGTGAATCTCAAATGGCTGCATATCTTTTTTTTACAATGCTCTTTACCTCCTTCATATTACTTTATACACTAGTGTAAACACAACAGGTCCATCTTGTATTCATGAATCTTGGGTCGATCAAGTAAGGCATTGAACAATTTTATTGAGTCAATGATGTAGAATTTTACACTTGTTACTAGGTCACCAATTCTCATTGTTATTGTTATCGATCCGAGAGCTATCTCAATTTTTTTGTTAAATCCTGTTAACATCATTTTATTTGTTAAGAGCTTGTAAGTGGCAATGTCTAATTAAGCTAACATTCTTAGATTCATTAAATTAATCAATGCCCCTAGATCAACCAACACCGTGAAAAGTGTAATTCTGTCGATGTTAACTGAAGAGTAGTGCAATCAGTTTTGGTCAGTTGTACCAAGCAGCAAGTCAACATCCATGAAAGTGACATTGAAATGTTCATTCAACAAACAAACCTCATCTAAAGAGCAGCTAACCATTTGTGCTAAGAAAATTTATGGATCAATTAAGGTAAGAAAAGAGCTTATCTCATCTTCTTTAACAGGATTACATCATCCTAAATGCTTATTTTGGCCAACAACTTCATAGGATGGATAGTACATTATGTTATACTTTGTCACCCATTCTTTAAGAATCTTCTCGCGCTATTATTTCTTCTGTAGGTGGGGTCAGCTCATCTTGAATGACTATCTGTTTCCCTTTATCTTTTAGAACCATTCTTGGTGGCAAGGCTTTCCCACTCCTCATGTTCACCTTTGCTATTTCTTCCATCTCTTAAATTGGAGTTGGAGTTTTTTCCTTTGGAGTGACGGGTGGCTTTCCTAGCACTATCTCCAAATCTGATAATGCCAACTCGATCCAAATCATTGTTCCGTAGAATTTGAGGATATGTGCCTTACTATCTGAGCTATAGTAGTCCGCATCGTGAACTTCCTCTTTATCTTTATTGACAAGTTCATCGGTTTTTAGTATGATTTGAGGATTATCATTGGAATCAAAATTCATGTTAGATTTTTTGTTAGTTACGCAATCTCTAGAGACATTAAAAATGTTGCCAAAATTAACATGCTTTGCATTAAAAATTCCTAGAGGAACATAAATATAATCATACAAAGTTAACAGTTTGAGGAATTTCTCCCCTAAATCTTGAAGATGCAGCCCATAGTCTACCCTTCGCATCATCGATATTCGTCTTCTCAATGATCTTCTTCTCCATATTCTTTCTTGATGGTGAGCTCCCCAGTGCTATTGACAAAACTGGCTTGGCAAGTGGTAAGATGCAAGTTAAAACTTTCCTAGAAGAATTTTGAATCTGATATAGAATCTTCTTAAAGGACCAGGTGCAAACTGTGCTCCATCAATCCTCTGTTGGGTAAGAATCAATTAGGATAGCTGGCTCGACCGAAATCATATTGATAGAACCTCTTTCAAGTTCTCTCAAATATTCTTTGGGATGGTTATGGTTCCATTCTTGAAGTTTATCTCAAGCCAACCTTTAAAAGTGATGCAATTCTTTTGGTGTGTCTTAATAATTTGTGGTATGGATAGTACATAGGGTGATCCTTCTTATAAACTTCCTCGGGCTTATTTGGCTCAAGCAACATGAATTCTAGATTCTTGATCAGGCTGCAAAACATCTTTTCCACTACTTTCTTTTTGAAGGATTATACTTTATCCAATTTCTACCTCAAGATTGTAGCTTGACTCCCATCTTTCCAGTAAGGTCTTGACTGGCTAGACTTCTGGTGCTGATAAGCATGCTATGATGACTTAGTCTGAATTCGCAGTAGCTGCTTGCCATTGTCAACTACGATCAATTTTCTATTCTTCTTCTTGAATTTATTCATCAATTTTCATCTCTCAGGATTCTCTACAAATCTAGGATGCTTAGCCTCCTTCTACAGACTCGTGGCCTTACTAAGTAGAATCTCGAAGATCATGATGGTGAACACCTTGAGCAAGAAAGCTACCAGACTGTGAATGCTCTAGAGCAAGACCTCAATCGCATGCTACTTTTGAAGCTGAGGCTCACATTTCATGCTAAGATTCCTTGATCGTAGAATATAATCCACTAATGTCTCATTTGATTTTTGTCACTCGACCACAAGATAACCAATGATGATATGGTGCTAAGATCTGAAAAACCTCTTGACAAATAAATTCTCCAATTTTTTGAAGATCCTTATTGACCCATTCAGAAAATCTATGTAAAATTTAAAGGCAACCTCTAAAAGCTGCTCCTGAACTACTTGAACAAAAGTGCCTCATTTCCTCTTATGATACAACAACTCATGCATAAATGTGCCACAAACTATCGAGGGTTCCCCGTCCCATAAAATGTCTTAAAAATTGGCGACATGTATCCCTAGGGGTAAGGTATGCCATCAACTCCCTTAGGTAAGGTCCATCCTTTGTAGCAAATGTGCTTCCTTTTGACTAGGTGACACGCCTTAAAATTACCTATTTTAAATGTACATTTTATGCTCATTTTTAAGGATATTATGCTTTAATGAAAGTTATTTTGTGTTTTTTTGATTACATGTGCAATAAATGAAGTTTAAGAGCAAAAAAGAGCAAAAATGTGTCAGAAAGTAGTAAAATACAGCAAAATAAACCATGAAAGAAAATTTGATTCGGTGCCTAGATGCTACATTCTTCTAGAAGGCTCGCAACAAGGTGTGATAGTTGGGTGTCTGTCGAACGCCAAATATGAAATTGTTGGTCACTGGAATGGAAATCTCGTTGCCCACTTTAATTTNTGTGATAGTTGGGTGTCTGTCGAACGCCAAATATGAAATTGTTGGTCACTGGAATGGAAATCTCGTTGCCCACTTTAATTTAATATATGTATTTATATAATTTTGAAAGAGTGATATTTTATGTTTTAAAATACGAGACCAAACAAATCCCATATCCACAAGATTTTAAATAATGGAGCATAAAACAACAAGCAATGCATCTATCTCGCGGGGTAGCCATATTACTTGCTGGCGAGGATCCGTTTAAGTTTGTGAAAAACCATTTTTATGTTGTCCGACAAGTTCCGCTATTTAATATAAAAAATTAAATAAGGTTTATACTAAGCTAGGTCCTTAAACTTTTCTATNAGGAGCATAAAACCACAAGCAATGCATCTATCTCGCGGGGTAGCCATATTACTTGCTGGCGAGGATCCATTTAAGTTTGTGAAAAACCATTTTTATGTTATCCGACAATTTTCGCTATTTAATATAAAAAATTAAATAAGGTTTATACTAAGCTAGGTCCTTAAACTTTTCTATAAGGGCAAGCCACTAAAGTTAATTACATTTTAGATAACTGAAGTTACCTAGAAAACTCTTGATTTAGATCAGAGGATACTGTCTTCAAGGATTGCAAGGAGTAGGACTTTTTAAAAGATCGGACCAAAGGAGTGTCAAAGGGGAATGACTCAAATTTGGAACAGTGTTACAAAATCCAAAGGAAGAGAAACTAGGAATTGTCACAGATCTTGAGGAGAACCTCAATGAATTCCTAAGCTATTTCGTGGTTTGACTTCAATTTTGGGAAGGAAAATTATTTAAATTTTATATCATGCCAATTTTATTAATTAGGGCTTATATTTGCATGACATGGTCATACAAATAGACTGGAAGATAGGAGGATTTATGTTGTAAAGAATGACAGCCTCAGAGTCTAAGGTGAGTTAGGGCTCAAATTATATAACAAAGATATACAAAGGCCTAAAGACAAAGTGAGGATTTATGTTGCACTAGTTAGACAACCTTGAAGTCATATGGCCTATTGTTTAATTCTAAGAAAATATGTGTTGTTGTAGATCCTCGTTTTGTTATAGATTGCTATTGTAGAAGACTGCCAACAAAGCTAACTCCAGGCTCCTCAGTGAAGTAGCACTCCTAAAGTATAAGGTCCAAAAGGTTTTAACAGATGTTTTAAAGTTAGGGGGGATAAATTTGATGAGATCAACACTGGTTAAGATCCCACGATTCCCTCATTTTTTTACCACTATTTTCTTTTGAACTTACTTAGCTTAAAATAAACTAAGGAGATCTCGTTAGCAACCATGGGTTACCTTATCTGAGGCGCTCCTGTAAATTGAAAAGGACGTTTTAAGTTTAGTGATATCTCAAAGGATTTATGGTTATCTTTTAAAGAGTTTGTTTTAGATTTTTGAAAATGTTGATTAATTTTTTAAAATGGTTTTAATTTTTGTAAGTAAAGTAAAGCACAAAACCAAACAATTATAATATTTTGCAGCAATAAATATAACAATAAATGCATACCAATCTTTTTTTTCGACATCCCCACTACAAGATTAGCTTTTGCAATATATATATACATATATATTTATATATATATATATATTTGTAGGAAATTTAAACAAATTGCAAGGGCAGACGAAGGTGTAGTTACCAAACCTCAAACCATGGCTCAGTGAGTCCCGAAAGATGTTTTTGGATGATTTCCTAGAAAAAATATATATAATAAGTTCAATCGCCCTTCAAAATATCCAAGAGATCTTAAAATGTTCGAGGCACGACCCTGAACAACTTTTTAAATCCCTTGAAATGTTTTGAGTTCAATTTGAACTTATTATATTATTCCATTAATCATCTCAAAATTAAATTATCCCATTGCTCGGTAAACTTNGCAGATGAAGGTGTAGTTACCAAACCTCAAACCATGGCTCAGTGAGTCCCGAAAGATGTTTGTGGATGATTTCCTAGAAAAAATATATATAATAAGTTCAATCACCCTTCAAAATATCCAAGAGATCTTAAAATGTTCGGGGCACAACCCTGAACAACTTTTAAAATCCCTTGAAATGTTTCGTGTTCAATTTGAACTTATTATATTATTCCATTAATCATCTCAAAATTAAATTATCCCATTGCTCAGNTGGGGCACAACCCTGAACAACTTTTAAAATCCCTTGAAACGTTTCGTGTTCAATTTGAACTTATTATATTATTCCATTAATCATCTCAAAATTAAATTATCCCATTGCTCAGTAAACTTTAATATTTCAACTACCCCAAGGAAGGTAGATAGCCACTTCACATTTCATTTGACAATTATATGAATGGGTAACTCAAAGTGCAAGTCTAAAGTCATTAAGGATTTTAATGTCCGGAGTTAAAGTAGGGTCTAAAGTGTTTGAAAGTGTTTATCAATTAAATAAGTCCATATTTTCTAATCCCAATTAAGACAATTCTTAAATATTAAACCTAGTTCACTATTAGGCCCTCTTGATATTTAAAATTTTTGATTTTTAAAGTAAAATTTTTTTATAATTAAATATTAAGTAAAATGAAGTCCTAAATCTCATTAATATCGGATTTAACATCCAATCATCAATTAGTGGGCTTCAAATGAGTGAATTATTATTTTCTTAACTTAAGCACAATACCTTAGGATCATCTTAATTGAATTATCTTTCAAATCATAACAACTATCAAAATTATAATTTTATCTTTATCATGAAAAAGATGACTAATTGGTTTCTACCTCTTAGCCCTTCATATTACAAACACACAAGAGATTTTATTATAATGAATAATACCTATTTACCCTTTGATTAATCCTAAAATTTAATTAAGGTATTAAAAATCCAAAATTAACATTTTGCCTCTAAGGATCTCTATCCTATAACTTATCAAATGAAACTTAAGTGACTTTAAAATTTTCATGGAGACCCAATCATGAGTTAATCAAAATATTAGAGGAGAAAATGTGGTATATTATATTATTTATTTAATTTATTTAATTATTTCAATTCAAAAATAGGATTTTTCAAAATTAATTTATTTAATTAAACAAATAAGATTTTTTGTCTTGAGAGAATTATTAGAGGTTCACCTATATCAGAGAAACACTTGGACAAAAATCCATGATTTTATTTTAAATTATGTTTTAATTGTTATAATTATTTAATGATTTTTAGTGATTATTTAAATAAAAAAATATATTTTAATTTTGAAAATTACCTTTAATATTTTTATTAAAGCTCCATAAGTTCAAGGAACTCAAAAGAAATAATTTAATCTTTTTTTGACTTATATTTCATTTATTATAATTATTTTAATGAGAAATTAAGAAAAATCCATTATATGCCTTTAAAAATCTATAATTAATTTAGAAAAACTAGGAAAAAAATATTCTAATGAGCATAAGTGATCAGAAAACAATTAGACAAACTTTAGACCATTTTTATATTTTTTTAAAATTTTAGTTATTTTTAACTATTTTTAATTTTAAATATTGCTTAAAAATAAAGTATTTTCTAAAAATTAATTTTATTTCACCTAAGTGCCCCTCGTCACAAGGAACTCAGAAAACCACTTTTCATATTTCTCCTAAGTATATTTCATTTAATATAATTATTTTTATACAAAAATATAGTTTTTCTTATAAAATCAACTTTTGTACTTAAACTTAATCAAATAACTTTCAAAATTTAACAGTGAGTTAACATGTTTTTTCTACACAATAAGGAATTTATTTTATTAATTGTTAAATAACATTTAATTCAAATAAATTAATACAAGTTTTAGGCAATTAAATATATATAGCAAAATACAAAATTATGCAAACTATTTTGACATTTTTCATAAGTTTCTTTTACCATAGGGAACCTAATAAAATTCATCCCATAATTTTCCAAGTGATGTTTTAATTTGTATAATTAATTTAAGCCAAAATATCAATCCATGCTTAGAAATTAGGGTTATACGTATAGGGATACTCTCTGACCTTGGAGAAATCAGAGAACATCTCCTCAGTGATGAGGAATGAATCTCCAAAGTTTTAAGCTTTGATGAATAATATCTAATCAATTAAAATTAAAACACTTCAGAGGCTATTTAATTAATTAAAAATCAGAGACTCATCAAATAATTTTTAATTTTGCTCCACATTATTCTCCTATGTTCACTGAGCAAGATGGTATTTTTATTTTATTTTATGATTTTTCTATGCAATGNCCCAAAGTTTCAAGCTTTGATGAAGAATATCTAATCAATTAAAATTAAAACACTTCAGAGGCTATTTAATTAATTAAAAATCAAAGACTCATCAAATAATTAGTAATTTTGGTTCACATTATTCTCATATGTTCACTGAGCAAGATGGTATTTTTATTTTATTTTATGATTTTTCTATGCAATGATAATAATTTTCTAAGTTCTGGAATTAAAATAAATCAGAAACTTTGATTTTTCTACTTATCCACGTCGCCCGTCGCGTCAACCTACGACACGTCAAAACCCCTTGGGGCACTTACTCATTCGGTATTTTCATCCGACTTAGCGCTGAATAATCTCATTGTTATTGTTTCGTCGCTCGTCTGATGCCTCCTCAGCCATTTGATCAATACACACATGAATAGACATCATATGTTCATCGTCTCAGATTAACCTAACTCGTAAATAGTTCAAGTTTAAATCCTAAGATCTCTTTAGATATTCAACCAAATAATATGGGTTTTGTTCCTACACCTTCATCTACTCAAGTTGAACACATCTAAACAGTTACAATGCTATGAAATCAAACATCTCTTCACAATTGGTGAAACTGAGCTCAAAATTAGGGTTAATGGTCTATACCATTGCCAAAGTGGTGAGGTCTCGATTAGGTTCTTGTGGAAGCTTCAGTGGAGTCCAACAAACTTCCTGGATGTGTTATTTTCCTCCAGTGAATGATCCAAGTATAAGTTCAATGAAAAGGTGGAGCGGCCTTGGTCTAGAGATGTGTTGGAGTGCTCAGGACAAGAGGGTTTTGATGGAAAACTTCTTCATTCATCTCATAAAAGCAAAAGAAAGAATCAATTTAAAGTTTGGTGGTGTTTGGTCTTAGTGGCAGAAAACCCTTAGATTTTGAACTCAAAATTGAGCTCTCATAGAGGGATTCTGAGGAAAATGATGGGCTTGAGCTTAGAAGTTCTTAAAGAGCCTCTAGAAGCAGTTGGACAGAGTTTACCTAAGGAAAATGGTGATCTCTCTTCTTAGTCGTTGAGCCCGACTTTCTATATAGATGTAAAATGCGATGTATGTGATTATAAGATTAATTTTCTCAATAGTGATTCTTACTTTTCAACAAAGCCAAAAACTTGATCCCAAGCAAAAGCTAGGTAAATTCCTCACTATGAAGCAACTAAGAATACAACTATAATATTTAAATATGAGAAACTACGCAAGTATAGGTATCATTATCAAGTAATATAGGATTTTTTGATTGAACCCCGAATATCGAACCCACAAGGAAAACTGGCAATATGCACTTTTACAAAATTAAAGAACTTTAGATAATAAAAATTATACTCTGCAAAATATTCTTATTTAAACATAAGATGTTATAATAGGAATGAAAATTCGATTCTTTTTGTAATTTTTGATTTATGAAAATAAAGTAAGCAACTAATTAACTTAACTAAAAATTTGCAAGATGAAGGTAATATAAGTAAAATATATTTTTCGTTATCATGAATCAGTAATAAGTATAGAAATTATATTGTGGAAGTTTGCTAAATGTGTTGTGTCAAATAGGAGCAATAATATTATTTACCCTTACTAGAGATTCTATAAAGAACATTGGCTAATCTATAGTTTGAATAATCTTGAAGATCGGTTAGGTAGAAAAGATACTAGCTCTTATTCTAGAGTTTCCTCATCTCCCGCCACCTAGGGGCTAACATCTCGTTTCAAAACCTAAAACTATAAATCAAATAGGGGGATTTTGTCTGTCACTCCAAAGTCCTTTAATTCTACACCCTTGAAAAGTTTATTTCCCTATTTATTTGCACTAAACCCCATGAACTACATTCTCATCCATGAAATCTAATGTGATTCTTACCATTTGTTGACTGAGATAATACCATCTCGGATCTTGCATGTTCTCACAACAGGTATAAACATCTTAATTAGCCAAATGAAGAAGTAAATGAATACTTGGTTTCAAATCATCACAACTTCTACCAACATTGAAGTCTAATACTTCACACAACTTTTTTTAAATACTTAATCACTTATAATTTTAAGGAAAAAGATACAGAAAAATACTTAGAATTCATGGAGAAACACAATCACACATGAGTTTAAAAGTAGAAATCATGCACACAAACAAGAAATCTAAATTAAAAACAAATGTAGTCACAAAGATAAACACTTATCTCAAATCCTCTCCACTTAATGTCTTGAAGTTTCTTTAAATTCTCTTCCTTCACTCACAATGCAAACAAACACTCAAAATAAAAGAAGTGGTGGCGGCAGCGATGATTACTTGGAAGAATGATGGTTGTGGATGTCTAATGGCTGACCCTCTCCTCTTAGATGATCCAAGTCTTTTTTTCGAAAATCCAAAAGGTGATTTGGTGTCTCTTCAAAATGTGTCTCCATTCAATGAATCTTCTAGAAGTTTCATCCGCTCAAAAGCTAATTGAATGAATTTTTGTGTCCATGGTCTATTTCCCATGTTTTTACAAAGGGTTTCTTTAAAAAAAAAATTTCAAAAATTTGTTGAAATTTAGTAAATCATGAAATAATTACTTCTAGTGCTAAAGCGCGTGGTACCTAGCGCTTAGGTTCGACTCTGTGGCACTTAGGCGCCAGTGCTGGGCACTCAGTTGCCCTAATTCATTTTTGCACCTTCATCATTTATGCTCCAAATTTGATCTTTTTTTCACTTCTTTTAGCATTTTTCATCCATTTGATTGTATCTAAAAAAANTTCTGTGGCACTTAGGCGCCAGTGCTGGGCACTTAGTTGCCCTAATTCATTTTTGCACCTTCATCGTTTATGCTCCAAATTTGATCTTTTTTTCACTTCTTTTAGCATTTTTCATCCATTTGATTGTATCTAAAAAAACACACAAATACTTTTCATTAAAGCACAATATCTCAAAAATAGGTATAAAAATATCTATAAAAACACTATATATTTTAGGTGTATCAAAATCCTCCAAACTTAAAATGTTACTTATCCTCAAGTGACTCTTCAATCTTTTAAAAACTAAATAAGTAGATTATTTATATGAGTTTCCTAAGGAGTTACTAAAATATTGATGTAGAAATATAGTAGTTCAATTTAGAAAAAAATATTAGCAATAAAAACAACTTAGAGTTTAGAAATTTTTATTGTTAAGATATATGAAAATATAAGTTTCTTCTAGTTTAGAAATATTGTAGACTCTCCAAATATAAATTTTATATATTTTATCATCTCCACTTAAAAATTTTTGTCAAGCATAATTTTACTTACTATATTATATCCTTAAGCTTAAGAGTTTCTTAAGTCTTATACTTTAAAAAGATCAGAAGTAGAAACAATTTTTAATTACGCACTAATCCTCAAGCTTCTCTTCCCTTTTTCAACTTTTCTTTTTTTTTTCTTTTTTCTTATTCTCTCCTTTTTTTCATTTTTTATTTCTATTGTTTTTGCAAGGATTGATATATCTGGATAGGCCTTTAATGATTTTGAATTCCACTATTCCTTTCCCAAAGCAAAGAGTTGATATTTTTCTTTTATTTAAAAATATAATAATAGTTTCTTAAAATAATTNCCAATTTTTAATTACGCACTAATCCTCAAGCTTCTCTTCCATTTTTCAACTTTTTTTTTATATTCTCTTCCATTTAATGATTTTGAATTTCACTCTTCCTTTCCCAAAGCAAAGAGTTGATATTTTTCTTTTATTTAAAAATATAATAATAGTTTCTTAAAANGATTTTTTTGGCAAGGATTGATATATCTGGATAGGCCTTTAATGATTTTGAATTCCACTCTTCCTTTCCCAAAGCAAAGAGTTGATATTTTTCTTTTATTTAAAAATATAATAATAGTTTCTTAAAATAATTACTTTCAATAAAATAAATTTATGTTTTGAAAATAAGTCTCTAAATCTTCTAAAATTTTCAAAAATACAATTTTTCAACTAAATATAGTTACACTATATTTAGCATTTTCTACACTAGAAACTTTTAACTTTAAGTTTTTCTTCATTACTATAAATCTTAATTAAATTCTCTTACTCATTTCTATTTTCAAAATTTTACTTCCCTAATATAACTTCATACACATGATCATTTTCTTCAAATTAAAATCAAATTTATTTGAAATACAATTGAGAACAAATAAATTTTTAAGTTCTTCATAAAAATCTTTTCATCCCCCCTCCCCTCAAAACTTGAATTTTTAATAAAATTAAACATTTTATTATCACATATAAATATGTATGAATGAAAAATAAATATTACATGCTTGAAGGAATTTTCATATCATAAATATGCAAGTACAAAAATTGAAAACATGAGTAATAGTTAAATTGATCAAATTTTAATTAACTTAACATATAGAGATTCATTAAACTTCTATTTAGTGGAGTATAACATAAAAGCAAACAAACACACTAAAAAAAATACACAATTGCAACATAAAGAAAAATATCTGGTAATAAATTGAAAATTTTAAACATTTAGCTTTTAAGTGACAAGTTAGCTATATTCTAAATCTTCCTAAAACCCAGAATTAAGTTCAGCACGGACTAACTAAATACAATCAACAACACAGTTAACATAATTACTACAACAAAATTAAATAACTACTCGCAAAAATATGAATACAACACAGTAGTGTCTAATGAAACAAAAAACAACAAAAACTAATAGTCTCAAATAATAAAACTGAAAACATAACAAAAAGTACAAAATACTTGCACCATTCAGAGTTCACAACAACACATAAACTAAAAATCAGACAAAACTATAGATCCAGTCTAATCATCCTCAGCCTCTGCATCACTCTTATCATTATGTCAAGTACATGCAGGCTCATATGAAGGATATCTAGGATATTGAAAAAATACCACATCCTGATTACCTCTTATGAGGTTCTCCATAGCTGAGCTGTATTCCTCCTCATAATCACTACGTTTCCTCATGTATCCATCCATATGCTCTGTAAAACGTTTGAAGTTTAACACCTTTTCAGTGGTATAAATGACAATGTCCAAAATCCTCTGTAATAGTTGTGACTGAGAATTAGAT
This sequence comes from Phalaenopsis hybrid cultivar, assembly GCA_002079205.1. Taxonomy (NCBI): domain Eukaryota; kingdom Viridiplantae; phylum Streptophyta; class Magnoliopsida; order Asparagales; family Orchidaceae; genus Phalaenopsis; species Phalaenopsis hybrid cultivar. The sequence goes on from JXCR01002355.1 coordinate 55,423, forward strand.
CTAGAAGTGTGACCCTGAGATGCACGTGAAGTAGAAGCTCGCGATGTAGAAGTAGCAAAGCTATTAGAAAATCCTCCTCTCCAACAAAAAATGGAATGATGTGAATAATATTTCACATTCACACTGGTAATGAGCTTAAGAGATTGCAAGATCTCCACCCTACTATCAAATATAAATCCAGCTTGCTCACATAAAGAAAAGATTAAGGATGTAGGTTTCAAACCTGCAGTAGTAGCAACGACGACAAATCTGGTAATAAAATTATGAATCAAAGCTCCAATGTCGATGGGCTTGAAATGTTGAATGCAATAATTTAAAGTTGCTCGATCACATGTCACTCTACTAAGATGATTTGTAGGCAGTAGACGAGTAGAAATAAAATAATGCCATGCCTTTGCAGTGGCATCCAACTTTGAAGTGGAAAAGTTAACTCTCCTTTCATTTGTAATCTTCTAATGCCCTCTTCCAATAGTCAAAGATGAAATAATCTCATCTAGCTCCTCCTCGATAGGACTATAATTCAAATAAAAACACAAAGTACTCGTGGGGAAATGATAAAACCAATTTATTACCTTAGGTGAAAAGGCTCTGTCTTCCCCCTCACCACAACTCCTTCAGCTTCAGAGAGATTCACACTACACAACAAAAATCACTGCAACAATTAAAAAATAACAGAACCGCTCCCACTGGCAGTAAACAATCAGATCTTCCATAGCTCTTCCCAAACTTTTAAAACACCCCTCAATAATCAATTTTCTCGATTGCAGTGCATCACTGTATCGATCCTGAGCTCTCGAAGTGAATAACTTGCTTGAATTGAATTGACCCTTTCTTTTACTCCTCTTCATTCTTGGTGCCATTTCAAAAAAAATTGTATGAAATTCACAATAAATTCCGAATTCAACTATAAATCGCTAAACTTTACTCATAAAAGCTTAAACGAGCAAATCCTTGTATTTTCATTAAATTTTTCTCAAATTTTCATCATGAATAGTGATTTTTGGGTAGCCTATGAATGTGCTCAAAATACATGGTGAAAATAAAACATTTTTACATAGAAGTGAAGCTCATACCTCAAGGATATCAAATCTAGAAATTTTTGCTCTAAACCACCAAGAAATCTTAAAATTAGGGTAAGCCCTAGCTTAAAAATCATGAAATCCTAGGGAAGAAGATGAAGGAAAGGTGTGAAAATGGTGTTTTGTGACATATTTGTCGCTTGAAACCATTCGCGAACCGATTTCATGAACCGACATTTAAGCACAAATGGTTAGGTGCTTAAGCACCCGTCTTTCGGATTAGGGAGCGTTTAAGCGCGGGGTCTTGGCTCTTAGGTGCTAGTGCACAAATTTTAATTTTTTTATTTAAGTGAAATGCACTCCTAGCCTAAGTCAACCAACACTACATGGTCTCATAACTCTTCAATAACTATTTTATTCCCTTTCAACTCTCCTCTTACTCAAGGTTCACCAATCATAACTAACTCAATTCAACACAAATTTTCACATGAAAAAACACTTATATTCATTCACAAACAATTACAAATATTTTTAAATATATAAATTCTCAAATCAAATAATCTTAGATGAGAAAATTTCTAAACACAAATCCTAGAAAATCATAATATTAAAAATACACTAAATACACTTAACATTAACAAACAAACACTAAACAAAAAAACACTAAACCATAAACTTAATTCCATTCTCCATTCGGCGGAATGAATCATGATTGATCATTAGTGTCTCTATTAGCATTTGGAATGTAAATATGAAAGAACAGACGATTCTTAATAACTCTTGTTGAATATTCTTCAATCCACTTGTTCTTCAAATACATAGCCTTGTCCGATTCTTCGATAAAATTGGTATGGCTAAACTACATCTTAATTTGCCATCCCATATGATCCAGATGCCTGTTTAACTTCCATCCCTTTCACTTCAATTGAAGCCACTTTAGCCTCAATTTTAGTGATTTTCTCTGCTATTCCTCCGATACTAACGACGAGAAAACCATTGCATAACTCTTGCGAACTCTTATTAACAAACTTCTTTTTCATTACTTCCTCCTTCTTCTTTAAATCACTCTCCCAAGATGAAATTTTTCCAAAACTCTCTCTTTTTCACTTAGAATTTAGGGTTAAATGGAAGTGTAGTGTAACTTCTCCTCATACCCTTCTATTTATAGACTCTAAACTCCTCCTAAAACTCCTAGGCACGTCTTAAACTGTGTACAACGTTAGAGCCATCCAAATCTTGGTTAAAACTTCTAAAAATCAAAATTCACACATGTTTTTTTAATTGCTGTACTTAAGCATCGGATATTGGCGCTTAAACATCGGTGCTCAATTTAGCACAGGTCAACTTAACGTCCAAATATGCATTTTAACATGTCTAAGCTATCTTTTAAGGTTTTACAATAATCACTAAATCATTATATATTCAAAATACTACTAGAATTTTTTAAATCACATAAAATAACATAACGATAATAAAAACAAGCACACGAATAACTATCAGTTGTCTCCCACAGAGCGCTTGGTTTAACGTTGTCAGCCTCTAACGCAACCAGTGCTTTTTTTGGTTGACTGAATATCGCAAAACTATTTAATTTATGTTGGTCACCTAAAAAGTAGGATTTTAGCTTGTGAACATTTACTTTGAATATTTTATTAGCTTTAGCATCTTTGATATTCACAGTTCCATAGGGATAAATTTTCATCACAACAAATGGGCTCATCCACCTAGACTTAAGTTTGCCTAAGAATAACCTTAACCTTGCATTATAAAGCAAAACTTGTTGCCTTGACTTAAAATTTTTAGTTAGAATCCTTCGATCATGCCACATCTTCATCTTTTCATTATAAATCTTAACACTTTCATAAGATTTATTCTTTATCTCTTCAAGCTCATTCAACGCCAATAATCATTTCTCACCAGCATCCTTCAAACTTTAATTAAATTCTTTAATAGCCCAAAATGTCTTTTGCTCAAGTTCAACTTGTAAGTGATATGCTTTCCCAAAAATTAGTTTGTATGGGGAAATTCCTATAACAGTTTTGTATGCAGTCCTATAAGCCCACAAAGCATAGTCAAGTTTGATTGACCAATCCATTTTAGTTGGATTTATAGATTTTTCTAATATTCTATTGATTTCACAATTATATAATTCAGATTCAGTCAAACCACTTGTCTGAGGATGGTAAGCAGTAGCAATTCTACGATTTATATGATATTTTTTTAATAACTTATCCATTATTGCATTTCTGAAATGACTTCCCCGTTCAGTTTTGAATACTTTTGGCATCCCAAATCTACAAAATATGCTCATTCTTAAAAACTTTGCAACACTTTGAGCATCACATCAAGATAAAGCAACAGCTTTTATCCATTTAGGTACATAGTCTACTGCTAACAATATATATAAATTCCCAAAAGATGGTATAAATGGTCCCATTGAATTTAATCCCCAAACATCAAATATCTCAACTTCTAGCACATAATTGAGGGGCATCTAATTCCTCTTAGAAAAATTTCCTACTCGTTGACATCGATGACACATTTTGAAATAAGCATTAACATCTCTAAGGATTGTAGGCGAATAAAATCCAGATTGTAAATTTTGTAATCTATTTTATTAACACTAAAATGTCCCCCAAAATCAGAATTATGATATTTTTGGATAATTTCATAAGTTTCTTCTAAAGGTACACATCTTTGAATAATAAGATCATTTCCTTGTTTATATAAAAATGGGTCATCCCAAAAGAAAGTTTTAGCTTCAGTTAAAAAATTCCTCTTCTGTTGGTATGTCATTCCATTGGGTATAATATCACTAACAAAGAAGTTCACAATGTCGGCATACCATGAAACACGTCACTCATCTGGAAAATGTTCATTAATCTCTTTTTCAAAATAGAGTGGTTTCTCAAATTCAAGTCTGTACATATGATCAATAATTTGATTCTCAGCTCCCTTCTTATCTACTATTTTAAAGTCAAATTTTTGCAAAAAAAGAACCCATCTTATCAATCTTGGTATTTCATCCTTTTTTCAATAAATACTTAATAAAAGAATGATTTGTGTGCACAATACATTTAGTTCCAATTAAGTATGATCTAAATTTATGAAAACCATATACTACAGCTAATAACTTCTTCTCAGCTGTGGTATAATTACTTTGAGCTTCATTAAGTGTTCTACTAGCATAGTAGATAATATTGAAAATCTTATCATGCTTTTTTCCTAGAGCAACTCCAATAGCACAATAACTAGCATCACACATTCATTTAAAATTTTTTTCACAATTTGGTGAAATAATAATTGGTGTAGTGGCTAATTTTTTATTTAATAATTCAAAAAATTTTAGGCACTCTTTATCAAAATAAAAAATTACATCTATTTCAAGTAAATGGCATAGAGGCTTAGTGATTTTTGAAAATTCTTTAATATATCTCTTGTAGAATCCAACCTGTCCTAAAAAACTTATAATTTCCCTCACACTTTTTGGGTAAGGTAATTTGGCAATCACTTAAATTTTTGCAGGGTCTACTTCCATACCATTTTCTGAAATTTAATGTCTTTAAACTATTCCTCTTACTACCATAAATTGACATTTTTCCCTGTTAAGGACTAAATTTATTTCTTCACAATGCTTAAGAACTTTTGATAAATGTTCTAAACATGATTCAAATGAAGTTCCAAACATTGAAAAGTTCATCCATGAATACTTCAATCCCTTTTTCAATTAAATCACAAAAAATTTCATTCATACAATTTACAAAAAATTGCCATCATACATCTTTTAAATGTAGCAGGGGCATTACATAAACCAAAGGACAGATGTTCCAAACACTGAAAAGTCATCCATAAAGACTTCAATCCCTTTTTCAATTAAATCACAAAAAATTTCATTCATACAATTTCCTTTTTTAAATAAATTACAAAAAATAACCATCATGCATCTTTGAAATGTGTGAGGTAAATTAAATAAACCAAAGAGCATTCTTCTGAAAGCAAATGTACCATAAAGACTGGTAAAAGTTGTTTTCTCTTGATTCTCAAGAGCTATTTGTATTTAGTGATAACCAATATATCCATCTAGAAAATAAAAGTATCTATGCCCAGCTAGTTTATCCAACATTTGATCTAGAAGGGGTAGTAAAAATGATCTTTCCTAGTAAAGAGATTTAATTTTCTATAATTAATGCATATTCATTATCCTGTGACTTTTCTTGTTAGTACTAACATGTTATGCTCATTAAAATTTACAGTCACTCCTCTTTTCATTGGAACACATTGAATTGGACTAACTCATACAATATCTGAAATATGGTAGATAATTCCAGCATCTATAGAAAATTTCTTTCTAACAAATTCTTTCATAATATGATTCAATCTCCATTGAATATCAAGCCTAGTTTTGCAGTTCTTTTCCATATGAATTCTATGAATACAAATTGAAGAACAGATTCCTTTTATATCAATAATTGTCCATCTAAAGGCTTTCTTATAACTCTTTAAAGTGTTCATCAAACTCTCTTGTTCTTCTAGAGTTAATTTTGAGGAAATTGTGATAGCTAATGTAGAGAAATCACCTAAAAGGCAAATTTCAAATGTTCAAGAAGTAACTTCAACTTAAGCTCGAGAGGTTTTTCAATTGACGAACAAAAAGATGTATCTTTTTCTGTCGTGTCCAAAACTTCAAAACTTTCTCAAATATAATTTGAATCTTCCTTNCCAGCCTCTAACGCAACCAGTGCTTTTTCTGGTTGACTGAATATCACAAAACTATTTAATTTATGTTGGTCACCTAAAAAGTAGGATTTTAGCTTGGGAACGTTCACTTTGAATATTTTATTAGTTTTAGCATCTTAGATATCCACAGTTTCATAGGGATAAATTTTCATCACAACAAATGGGCTCATCCACCTAGACTTAAGTTTGCCTAGGAATAACCTTAACCTTGCATTATAAAGCAAAAATTGTTGCCTTGACTTAAAATTTTTAGTTAGAATCCTTCGATCATGCCACATCTTCATCTTTTCTTTATAAATCTTAACACTTTCATAAGATTTATTCCTTATCTCTTGAAGCTCATTCAACTCCAATAATCATTTCTCACCAGCATCCTTCAAACTTTAATTAAATTCTTTAATAGCCCAATATGTCTTTTGCTCAAGTTCAACTGGTAAGTGATATGCTTTCCCAAAAATTAGTCTGTATGGGGAAATTCCTATAAGAGTTTTGTATGTAGTCCTATAAGCCCACAAAACATAGTCAAGTTTGATTGACCAATCCATTTTAGTTGGATTTATAGATTTTTCCAATATTTTATTGATTTCACAATTATATAATTCAGATTCAGTCAAACCACTTGTCTGAGGATGGCAAGCAGTTGCAATTCTATGGTTTATATGATATTTTTTTAATAACTTATCCATTATTGCATTTCTGAAATGACTTCCCCATTCAGTTTTGAATACATTTGGCATCCCAAATCTACAAAATATGCTCATTCTTTAAAACTTTGCAACACTTTGAGTATCACATCAAGGTAAAGCAACAGCTTTTATCCACTTGGATAGATAGTCTACTGCTAACAATATATATAAATTCTCGAAAGATGGTATAAATGGTCCCATGAAATTTAGTCCCCAAACATCAAATATCTCAACTTCTAGCACATAATTGAGGGGCATCTAATTCCTCTTAGAAAAATTTCCTACTCGTTGACATCGATGACACATTTTGAAATAAGCATTAACATCTCTAAAGATTGTAGGCGAATAAAATCCAGATTGTAAATTTTGTAATCTATTTTATCAACACTAAAATGTCCCCCAAAATCAGAATTATGATATTTTTGGATAATTTCATAAGTTTCTTCTAAAGGTACACATCTTCGAATAATAAGATCCTTTCCTTGTTTATATAAAAATGGGTCATCCCAAAAGAAAGTTTTAGCTTCAGATAAAAATTTCCTCTTCTGTTGGTATGTCATTCCATTGGGTATAATATCACCAACAAAGAAGTTCACAATGTCGGCATACCATGAAACACGTCACTCATTAACATTGAACTATTCTTCATCTGGAAAATGTTCATTAATCTCTTTTTCAAAACAGAGTGGTTTCTCAAATTCAAGTCCGTACATATGATCAACAATTTGATTCTCAGCTCCCTTCTTATCTACTATTTTAAAGTCAAATTCTTACAAAAAAAGAACCCATCCTATCAATCTTGGTATTTCATCCTTTTTTCAATAAATACTTAATAAAAGAATGATTTGTGTGCACAATACAATTAGTTCCAATTAAGTCTGATCTAAATTTATGAAAACCATATACTACAGCTAATAACTTCTTCTCAACCGTGGTATAATTACTTTGAGCTTCATTAAGTGTTCTACTAGCATAGTAGATAACATTAAAAATCTTATGATGCTTTTGTCCTAGAACAACTCCAATAGCATAATAACTAGCATCACACATCCATTTAATTTTTTTTTTGCAATTTGGTGAAATAATAATTGGTGTAGTGGCTAATTTTTTATTTAATAATTCAAAAAATTTTAGGCACTCTTTATCAAAATAAAAAATTACATCTATTTCAAGTAAATGGCATAGAGGCTTAGCGATTTTTGAAAATTCTTTAATATATCTCCTGTAGAATCCAACATGTCCTAAAAAACTTATAATTTCCCTCACACTTTTTGGGTAAGGTAATTTGGCGATCACTTAAATTTTTGCAGGGTCTACTTCCATACCATTTTCTGAAATTTAATGTCTTTAAACTATTCCTCTTACTACCATAAATTGACATTTTTCCCTGTTAAGGACTAAATTTATTTCTTCATATTGCTTAAGAACTTTTGCTAAATATTCTAAACATGATTCAAATGTAGTTCCAAACATTGAAAAATTATCCATAAAAACATCAATTCCTTTTTTAAATAAATTACAAAAAATAACCATCATGCATCTTTGAAATGTGTGAGGTGAATTAAATAAACAAAAGAGCATTCTTCTGAAAGCAAATGTACCATAAAGACTGGTAAAAGTTGTTTTCTCTTGATTCTCAAGAGCTATTTGTATTTAGTAATAACCAATATATCCATCTAGAAAATAAAAGTATCTATGCCCAGCTAGTTTATCCAACATTTGATCTAGAAGGGGTAGTGAAAAATGATCTTTCCTAGTAAAGAGATTTATTTTTCTATAATCAATGCATATTCATTATCCTGTGACTTGTCTTGTTAGTACTAACATGTTATGTTCATTAAAATTCACAGTCACTCCTCTTTTCATTGGAACACAATGAATTGGACTAACTCATACAATATCTGAAATATGGTAGATAATTCCAGCATCTATAGAAAATTTCTTTCTAACAAATTCTTTCATAATATGATTCAATCTCCATTGAATATCAAGCCTAGTTTTGCAGTTCTTTTCCATATGAATTTTATGAATACAAATTGAAGAACTGATTGCTTTTATATCAATAATTGTGCATCTAAAGGCTTTCTTATAGCTCTTTAAAGTGTTCATCAAACTCTCTTCTTCTACTAGAGTTAATTTTGAGGAAATTGTGATAGTTAATGTAGAGAAATCACCTAAAAGGCAAATTTCAAATGTTCAAGAAGTAACTTCAACTTAAGCTCGAGAGGTTTTTCAATTGATGGACAAAAAGATGTATCTTTTTCTGTCGTGTCCAAAAGTCCATAACTTTCTCAAATATAATTTGAATCTTCCTTATATAAATCTTCATATTGATTTAATTCCCCTTTTTGTTCATGTTCGAACTCTATAACTTTAGATTTTTCTTTAATTGTTGCTTTAAAATGACATTCACTTGAATATCTTATGACATCCATCTTATAACATGCTTCATCATTACCTTTTGCAAGGTATTTCATTAATTTGAAAATATTAAATGTAATTTTTTGATCATTGACGTGCATAGTTAATTTTCCTTTCTGCACGTCTATCATTGTGCTTCCTGTGGCTAGAAAATGCCTCCCTAAAATGATATGTATCTATAACTCCTTTAGGATAAGTTAATGATCAATCTACTAACTGCAGAGTTACAATAGTAGGGGATGTTTCTCCTAATCCCAATCTTTTAAATATTGATAATGGCATAAGGTTGATGCTTGCACCTAAATCACATAAAGCTTTTCAATAAAATTTGTCTCCTATTGCACATGGAATGGTAAAGCTACCAAAATCTTTAAGCTTTTTATGAAGCTTTTTTTGAATTATAGCACTGCACTCCTCACTAAGTGGAACAATCTCATTATCTTCAAACTTTCTTTTCCTGTTAAGATTATTCTTCATAAACTTCACATAGCTTGGCATTTATTTTAGAATTTCAGCAAATGGAATATTAATTGTAAGCTCATTAAAAATTTTTGTAAATTTTTAATATTGATAATCCAAATTTTGTTGTTGGAGCCTCTGAGGAAATGAAGGTGGTGATTTTTCCAAGTCAACTTTAAGATGAGAAATAGGTCTCTCTAAATCTTTCAAAGCATCCTCTCAATCTCTTCTATCTCTATTTCAGTCTGTTTTTAAACTTTACCTTCTGATTCTCTTCCACTTCTAAGTTGAACGGCTTTTACTTACTCTTTATTCTAGTTTTTCAGATTTACTTAATGTATGACTAGGAAGTGCTCCTTGGGATTTATTACTTAATGAATTTACTATTTGTCTCAATTGATTCTCAATATTTCTAATTGTACCTCCTTAACTTGATAATTGATTTCCCATTTGCAACACCACTTCTTTTATATATAACTTCTTCTACTTAAATGGATTACTGTTAAAACCTGGAGAGCAAGTAGATCTACAATTACTATTCCCTTGGTTGTTCCAGTTTTCCAATGGGTTTATTTGGTTGATCCCCCATTCTTGATTATTACCACTCAATTTATTATTCCAATTAAAGTTAGGATGGTTCTTCCAACCTAGGTTATAATAGTTTGAATATGGGTTATTTTTCTTATTATTTATGAAATTCAAAGTTTCTAATGATGCTTCATAATCTATCCTTTGGTCTACCAAATTCTCTTCAATCATGAAAATTAGTTGAGAAAAATTCATTACAAATCGGTTTAACTTCCTCGAAATTATAGCAACTTGATTTGCTAACATGGCAAAACCATCAGTTTCATTAACATTAGCTACTTTCTTAAGATTTACCCTTTTAGAAGGCCATTGAAAATTATTTGTAGTCATCTCTTCAATTAAAGCATAAGCAACATGAAAAGGTTTTAACATAAATGAACCACCAACAGTGGCATCGATAATAGATATAAGAGATCCAACTAATTCATTATAAAAATTTTAAATTATTAACCAATCTGGTAGAGTATGGTGTGGGTACTTTCTTCAGTGTTCTTTAAATCATTCTCATACTTCCTAAATAGATTCCCCTTCAAACTGGCAAAAAGATGTAATATAACTTCTAAGCTTCGCAGCTTATGATGGTGGAAAATTTTTGGCAAGAAATTTCTATGCTAAATCACGTCAAGTTCTGATAGATCTAGATGATAACAAATGTAACCATGTCTTAGCATTATCCCTCAATGAGAAAGGAAATAATCCAAGTCTTATAGCATCATATAATACACAATAGTATTTAAATGTAGCACACAATTCTAGAAAATTGGCAAGATGTAAATTTGGATCTTCGATTGGTGCTCCCCCAATGTGATTATTTGATACCATTTGGATAATAACAGATTTAAGCTCAAATGAATTAGCCACTACAGTGGGTTTTTGAATACTACAATGAAGTTCATCCACCATGGGGTTTGCATAATCTCTTAAAGGTCTAAACTCTTCAACATTTTGATTATTTTGATTTTTCATTTCTTGAAATTTTTTAGTCATTTTTTATTTTTAATTTTTCTAATAGTTCTTTCTAATTCATAATCGTAAGGCACAAGTCCTATGGAACCTGAACTATGCATACATTACTGTAAAACACATAAAATAAAATAAAATAAAATAAAAACACTCAACAAGAACTTAATATAAAAATAACACTACAATATTATTATAATAAATCTTAAAGTTTAATAGAAATTTTGCTTTCTAAAACTCTTCTTGAAAATTTTGTAATTTTCCGCGCAAACAACGCCAGAAAGTTGATCTTGACTTTTTATATAGATATAAAATTTGATGCATTCGATTATAGCTTAATTTCCTTAATACTGATTCTTACTTTGCAATAAAGCCAAAAATTTGATCCCAAACAAAAGCTAGGTAAATTCTTCACTATGAAGCAAATAAAAATATAATTACAATATTAAATATGGGATACTATGCGAGTATACATATCATTATCAAGTAATATAAGACTTTTTTATTATGCCCTGAATATCAAACTCATAGGGAAAGCTGACAATATGCACTTTTGCAAAACTATAGAACTTGAGATAATAAAAATTCTAATTAGAATAATATTCTTACTTAAGCAAAAGATGCTATAATAGGAAAGAAAATTTGATTCTTTTTGTAATTTTTGATTTACGAAAATAAAGTAAGCAACTAATTAACTTAACTAAACACTTTCAAGATGAAGGCAATCTAAGTAAAATATATTTTTCCTTATCATGAATCAGTACTAAGAATAAAAATTTTGTTGTGGAGGTATGTTAAATGTGTTGTGTCAAATAAGAGCAATAATATTCTTATCCATACTAGAGATGTTATAAAGAACATTGGCTAATCTATATTTTAAATTGTATTGAAGACTGGTTAGGTAGAGAAGATACTAGCTCTTACTCTAAAGTTTTCTCTTCTCCCTCCACTAGGGGGCTAACTTCTCATATCGAAACCTAAAACTCTAAATCAAATTAGGGGACATAGCTTGTGACTCTAAATTCCTCTAATTCTACACCCTTGAAAAGTTTATTTCCCTATTTATTTTCACTCAACCCCTAGAACTACATTCTCATCCATGAAATCTAATGTTACTCTTACCATTTGTTGACTAAGACAATACCATCTTAGATCTTACATGTTCTCACAACAGATATTAACATCTTAATCAGCAAAAAAAAGAAGTAAATGTACATGGTTTCAAATCATCACAACTTCTTCCAACATTGAAGTTTAATACTTCACACAACTTTCTTTAAATACTTAATCACTTCTCATTTTAAGGAAAAAATGATAAAAACTACTCAGAATCCATGGAGAAAACACAACCACTCATGAGTTTAAAAGTAGAAATCATGCACACAAACAAGAAATCTAAATTAAAATCAAATGTAGTCATAGAGATAAACACTTATCTCAAATCCTCTCCATCAAATGTCTTGAAGTTCCTTTGAATTCTCTTTCTTCACTCACAATACAAACTAACACTAAAAATAAAAAGAAAGTGGTCGGCGGTGGAGGCAATGGGCGGCAGTGGTGGCGACGACGGTTACTTGGATGAATGATGGTTGTGGATATCTAATGGTTGTCCCCCTCTTCATTTAATGAATCTTCTATAAGTTGCCTCCTTTCAAAAGCCAATTTAATGAATTTTCAAGTCCATGGTTTATTTCCCAAATTTTTACCAAGGGTTGCTTCCAACACCCCTTCAAAAATTCATTCNTCAAATGTCTCGAAGTTCCTTTGAATTATCTTTCTTCACTCACAATACAAACTAACACTAAAAATAAAAAGAAAGTGGTCGGCGGTGGAGGCAATGGGCGGCAGTGGTGGCGACGACGGTTACTTGGATGAATGATGGCTGTGGATATCTAATGGTTGTCCCCCTCTTCATTTAATGAATCTGCTATAAGTTGTCTCCTTTCAAAAGCCAATTTAATGATTTTTCAAGTCCATGGTTTATTTCCCAAATTTTTACCAAGGGTTGCTTCCAACACCCCTTCAAAAATTCATTCAAATTTAATAAATCATCAAATAACTACTTTTGGCGCTTAAGCGCGGGGTATCTGGCACTTAGGCGCCCCAATTAATTTTAGCACCTTCATCATTTTGGCTATAAATTTGATCCCTTTTCAATCCTTTTCGAACTTTTCATCCATTTGATTGTACTCGAAAGAAAAACACCCAAATACCTTTCATTAAGGCTCAGTATCTCAAAAATATGTATAAAAATGTGTATAAAAATAACNTGGGGTATCTGGCACTTAGGCACCCCAATTAATTTTAGCACCTTCATCATTTTAGCTATAAATTTGATCCCTTTTCAATCCTTTTAGAACTTTTCATCCGTTTGATTGTACTCGAAAGAAAAACACCCAAATACCTTTCATTAAGTCTCAGTATCTCAAAAATATGTATAAAAATGTGTATAAAAATAGCATATATTTTAGGTGTATCAGTCGTAGGAGAGGGACTTTAAATAGAGGAGGAGTTAGGACTCAATTGGCCAAGCCATTGGGTGTGTTTTGATGATTAAGTGCAAAGGAGAAAGAGGCATGTAACCAATTGGAATGAGCCAGCTTAGATGGGTGAAATGGGTTTGGTTTAAAATAAGGTGGCTCTTGGTTTTGGGGTTTTCCGGTGACTAGGCTGGCCAGCAGAGCCAGGGGTGGTGGCTGGAGGAGTCAGGGGAGCCAGAGGGATGCTAATGATGATTAACCCTTAATGAGGGTTAAGGATGATGGCAAGTGTACCTTGGTTTAAGATAAATATGGGAAGAAATCCCCTAAATCAAGGGACCATTGGTCCATGGCTCATGAAGGGTGGGCTAGGTGGGTCTAACCTAGTCACTAGGGTCCAAAGGGTGGCTTTAGCTTGATCAATTTGATTTGGTTTGGTCAACTTTAGAGCATGGGGCCAGTTTTGGGCATTTTGGCTTGAAGTCAGATTTGGGTTAGGCTAGTCACGACATTGAGCTCAATTTGATGGTTAAAATGGTGTATATGAATGTCACAAGTAGTTTAGAAAAATAAATTAGTGATTTTGAGTTGATTTGGAAGCTCAATTTGTTGGATTTTGTCTCATTTCCAATTTTGGTGCATTTGGGTTATCCATAGGTTTGGACTGGGCTAAGGCTTTAGTTAGACCCAATTGATGGTTCAAATTGGTCCAAGGGATTGACGTGAAGAGTTTTGAATACCAAATCAGTCTAAATTTTGTGGTTATGAAGTTCAATTTGGTGGAATTTGGAGTTTGGGACAAAATTGGGGGTTTTGGTCTAAGTTGAACTTGAGTGAGATTGGGGCTTGACCAAAGCTAATTATGGGTTCATTTTGATGTGGGGGAGTATTGTAAAGAGTTTAGGATTCAAAATTGGGGCATTTGGATAAGTTCAGGGGTTCAATTTGATGAAAATTTGGCTTAGGGTCAAATTGGGAATTTTGAATTTGGCTTAGGATTTAAGTTTGAAATTGGGTCCAATTAAACTTGGATTTGGTTTCGATCAATTTTAGGCATGATGAATTTGAGTTTAAAATTGAGATTGGGGAAAATTGAGATCAAATTGGTAGACATTGGAGGTTAATTGGGGTAATTGGACCTTCAAGGACAATTAGGAGATTTTGGTCAAAATTTGTCCAATTGGGCTCAATAGAATATTCCAAAATGGTTTTAGGGACATTTAAAATGAATTTAAAAGTTTTAGGACTCTTTGGGTCACAAAGGTATGTTTGTAATTTTTGCAAAAATAGGGGTATTTTGGTAATTTTGAAAATTTAGGGGGGGGGGTTTAAGCAATTAGAGTGGTTTCAAATGGTTTGAAATGATTTTTGAACAAAGTTGGGTATTTTGGGTAAATTTTGGGATTTTGGTCAAAATTGGGGTTTGAAGGGCAATTTGGTAAATTTGGGCAGGTTTTTGGGGCATGTTGCTAAAGAAGGATTGGGGTTGCCAACCACACAACCACCTTACTTGAGTCATGGACCAATAGAATTCCCTACTTCGGGTCCTCAATGTACTGGTCTCAGCTAAACTTTAGCCTGGGGTTAGCGGCCGAAAGGGCCATCTACATTAGTTTCCCAAAAAAGTTAAGGGACCAACTAAGCATATATGACTAAAGCTTGAGGTTCTGATTGTAAGGGGGGTATCAAGTGTGTGTGTGTGTTTGTAAAACTGACCAAGGCCACACCCACCCTAAGGCCAATAATTCCTATGGGGACTCCCTTTGAGTTCTCTCATGTTGGCCCCACCTAATAAATGTTAGAGGTTAGGACCAATAAGTGGAACTTCAAATTGAGCATAGGAGAGTTTAGAGTTTCTAATGGTGAGGGTTTCTTTACTAATCTTCTAGGAATAGTGAATAGGAGAGTCCTATGGCTACACCCTAGGCTACTAAGGAGGAAATAGACCTCAACCAAAAGTGAGGTGAACAAATGGACCCCTAATAAGTGTGATGTGCTGGACTGGCAGACCACACGTATTGGCGTTGACCGAAGAGATCAACAAAACCAACACAAATTTCTGATTTGGCACAATAAAAAAAATAATAAAAAAAAGAATATAAGTTTTCCGCTGGGGAGTAAGCAGGGACTCCATCTGGGGAAAAAGAAGTTGGATTCTGGAAACAATCATTAGAAAAACTAACGGTCGCGTTGAAAATTCAATTTTAATTTGATGTTTAAAAAATTTAATTTTGATTTCAATTTTAACAGTTTTAGAGGATAGAATTATGTATGAGGAGACAGAATCAAAATGGAAAGCATAAGGACTTACATCCAACTTAAGAGGTGACAATAGTTCAAAGAACAACAACCATTAAGGACATTATGCTTGGAAGAAAAGACTATACCAGATCGGGCAACCACTAGGGCATTACATCCAAACTGACTCTAATCGAAGAATGGCAACCATTAAGAACATTGTGCCAAAATTCAAGGTAAGAATCAAAATTCAGGTACAGACCCGTGGAGGAGAACTAAAATTTAGGTACCAGCCTCAAGAAGGAAAGACTAGCCAGCTCGGGCGACCGCTAGGGACATTTCGTCCGAACTAGATCAAGTCAAAGAATGGCAACCAATCAGGACATTACGCCAAACTTCAAGGTAAGAATCAGAATTTAGGTAATGACCCCGAGAGGAGAACTGGAATTTAGGTACCAATCTCAAAAGGGAATGACTATATCAGTTCGGGCAACCGCTAGGAACATTACGTCCGAACTGGATCTAGTCAAAAAATGGCAACCGCTCGGAACATTATTCCAAACATCAAGATGGGAATCAGAATTCAGGTGCTGACCCTAGGAGGAGAACTAGAATTCAGGTACAAGTCTCAAAAAGGAAAGACTATACTAGTTTGAACAACCGCTAGGGACATTACGTCCAAACTGGTTCTAATAGAAGAATGGAAACCACTTAGGACATTAAGTTAAACTTCAAGCTGGGAATCAGAATTCAGGTATTGACCCCGGGAGGAGAACTAGAATTTAGGTACCAACATCGAGAAGAAAAGACTATACCAGCTCGGGCAACCGCTAGGGACGTTACATTCGAAATTGATTTGGTCAAAGAATGATAACCACTGGTGACATTGCGCCAAACTTCAAGTTGGGAATTGGAATTTAGGTACTAAATCTGGAAATTTCATGAGTGTGGAAAACAAAAATAGAATACAGGAAATATGTGGATCGAATCAAAATCCATACACCGACCCGGAAATTTCATGAATGCAGAAAATAGGAGTGGAATGTGAAAAATATGTGGACTGAGTCAGAATCCATGCACCAACCCAAAAATTTCATAAATATGATAGACAAGAATGGAATGCAAAAAATATGTGGATGGAATCAGAATCCATGCACCAACCCAAAAATTTCATGGGAATCAAAATTTAGGTGTTGACCCCTGGATGAGAATTGGAATTTGGGTACCAAGCTCGAGTGAACTACAAGTGCAAAGAACTTGTGCGAAGATTATGAGAGATTGTGTAGAATTGTTGAGTAGAGAGTAGAGCAGAGGCCTATCCCAAAAGCTAAGACTTTGTGAGAAGGGAGTAGGGCGGAAGCCTGTCCCAAGTGCTGAGATTTTGTGAGGAGGGAGTAGGGCAGAACCCTTTCCTGAGTATTGATATTTTGTAAGGAGTGTGGCACTCCATGGGGATTGTGACAAATTTGTGCAGACAGAGACATTTGTTCTGCAAAAGTGGAGAGTGTGGAACTTCAAATGTGAAAGGAATTAATTTATTAAATTCATCATTTTTCTTGTCTTTATCATCATTTGATTATCGGGGTATTTTTTTCAAATTTATTCTCCATTGATTGATTTTTTTTATTTATTTAATTAATTTATTGAAATTTCAAAATTAAAAAGTGGGAAATTTAGGTAGGCAAATTCAAATTTTCATCTTATTGAGGTTATTTCTATTATAAAATTTTGAACCCAGTCACAGACGCTGGCCAAACAAACATCCTCAGAACAACTAATATTTTTAAAAATTCATTTCAAGCAATATCATGTTGTGTAGAATATTTTCAAATATCGTCCATTAATTGGCAACATTGTCCTTTTGCCTCGGAAATCTACTAGCTAGTAAGATCCTCATGAATAGACCTTCTCTATGAAAATGGTCCCTCCCAAGTTGGTTTAAATTTTCCACCTATCTTGCTGTGTGCAAGAATTGGTCTTTTGAGAACGAGTACGAGATCACTAACTTTGAACGCCCTCAGGCGGACCAACTTGTCATGAGCCTGCACCATCCTTGCTTGGTAGAGTTTTAAATTTTATTGTGCTTCTAATTATGTTCCCTTGAGACCTTCTAAATCCTCAAGTCTGAGCTTTGTATTTTTTTCTGTTGTAATCTGATTGGCAATGGCCTCTCTGAGAGACGGTATATAGACATCTAACGGTAGTACGACCTTGGACCATATACAAGTGCATAGGGTGTACACTAAGTGTTAGTTCTGAATATTGTCTTGTAGGCGCACAAAGCTTCAAACGACTTATCATGCCATCCTCTTTTATTCTCGTCCAACGTCTTCTTCAAAATTTGCATGAGTGGCTTAGTGAAGGCCTTGACCAGGTTGTTTGCCTTAAGATAGTAAATTGTAGAATATTTCATATATTATTCCATGTCACTTGATAATGTTGTTGATCTTAGAGCTTTTGAAGGCTGACCCGTTATCTAAAATTGCTCTGTGTGGTACATCAAAACGGTAGACGATCTAACTCTTGAAGAATTGAAGAACATGTTGTGTTATAACCTCCAATAATGACACTACTTCTGCCCACTTAGAGAAGTAATTTGTAGCTTTTAGAATAAATCTATTTTCCTTAAAAAATGGAGGGTCAATTGGACCTTTTATGTCCGTGCCCCCACACTCAAATGGCCACGAGGAAACGATTGAATGTAGCACATTCGGATATTAGTGTAAGACCACCCCATGCACCTGAGACAGGTGACACTTTCTGGTTGTATCCATGTAATCGAACATCATAGCTAGTCAACAATTTCTGAGTCTTTTAATCTTAATTTTCATCTTTGACCCTAACTAGTGAGCTTCACAGAATCCGGTGTGTACTTCTTTAACAATATTTGGTGCTTCAGCTCTCCTCAGACATCGCAACCACATCCGACCAAATGATTTTATGTATAGGACATCACACACCAGAGCATATGACATCGCTCTTCTCATGATGTGATATGCTTCGGACTTCTTCTGGTAGCTTTCATGTTTACAAATATTCTAT
>JXCR01002355.1:77469-89838 GCA_002079205.1 Phalaenopsis hybrid cultivar
CTGCCATTTGACCAGTATAGGCCTCTTGCCTAGTTGGGGTAAAGGCTCGATAGTGTTCAGTCATAATGTACGACATGCCTTGTAGTAATTAGAGAGTATATAGGAAAGAGAAAGAAGCGGTTTAAGGGGGAGTTTTCATACTTATATTTGTTTTTGCCGACAAAATAAACCAAAGTACCACTAAAGGGAAATATGCAAGTTTTTAATTCTTTGAAAGTTTCCAAGCTACCATATAATCTTCTAATCGAGAATTGTGTGACCAAGAATTACTAAAATCCCTCCTAATCCTCAACTAAACTTCATTATAAAATAAGCATTCATAAAAAAAGTGTGAGACGGTCTCTTCAGCTTTACTATAAATATAATATTTAGAGGTGATCCTCAAACCTTTGAGCTTCAAATTATCATCCAGAGGCCCCAGGGAGAGAAAAGAGCTCCACAAATGGAGGGGAATAAAAGGGGAGATGAGAGCATTCCATATAAGATGTCCCCACTTCCAATCAGTAAAAGTATGCAAGTGATTTTATAACATTTTAGTAATGGAGATATTAGAGGAGAATTTTCAGATCGGGTGTCTTTCTTATCCTGAGAGATAGGGGTATTAGCAATAGGGGCATCATAATCTTCCAACTGATCGCTCAATTTAGATAATTCTCAATGGCTATTGGGCTAACAATGAGAGACCATTAAATCATTTTCTTTCAAAGGGGATTGATTTAGTGAAAATTTATAGTACCCAAGTGTTGATGCCAAAAGGAAACCTTACCTTCACCAATATCCCAGTAAATATATTTGTTAGCAAGTGATCTACCATTTAGAATAGATTTCCAAATTCTTGAGTCCTTAAAAACTCTACACTAACCATGCTTTACCAATGTGTAGACCTCCTCTCGATGGAAGTCCACAAACCCCAGAAAAGACAAATTTTAATTTTTTNCAATTAAATTAACATACAGTCTCTTGGTAGAATAAAAATACTATCATTAGAAGATTGCAATCACATAAAGGAATAAGGAATTATTGGAGACTTTACAAGGTTAAAAGGTCTTAATTATAAATATGAGATTCAAATGTTTCTTATGTCTAAAAAAAGAGTACGTTTGTCCCCTGATCGTCAACTACATTAGAACATAATTTGATGAAAATACATTTGAAATTTTTTAAAATCGAATTCAAGGAAGACTTTTTAGCTTTAGTAAAAACTCCAAAATTAGTATGTGTAGCTTTTCTAATTGAGAAATTTTAGAGAACCCACAAAATTTATTGAAACATCTTGAACAGAACTTGGAATTAACAAACTATTACTTGAACTATTTGGAAATTAACTTGTTCCCGTGGAATCGATACACAGACTCAAAAATTGCATACAATTTTTTCAACGCGTATACTTGCTAGATAACGTGTGTTTCACCGCACATCAGATCAAATTTTACCTCATTTATTGGGTAATAATGTTAATTTTTCAAATTAGAAGAATATTACTTGAAAATTCAAGGTTTAGAATTGAAAGATTTAGTGTTATCTTTGTTGTAAATTTTGTATTATGTTAAAACCTTATTGTGTTGTATTTAAAGTTATAAAAAATCCAAAAATATTGTGAATTGTGCTTCAATTATTCTATGCACATTGTTTGCTATGTCTTTGTTAATATTTGTGCTTTATTTATTGCTGTGATTTGTTAGTCTATGATCACTAGTTAAGTCTTAAGTTGTATGCGTAAAACTGAATCTGTTAACTAAGTATCGTTTAACCCTGAAATTGAAAGAATTGTAAGAAGAAGAAGAAAATAGAAAAAGACCCGAAATACAATGGGAAAAATGGCAAACCCTCGAAGTGAAAATGAGCAACTTTGATTATTTAGGGATTTTGCCAACCCATTGGTAGAGGAAATACGCCAAAACATCGATCAACCAACCATTTAGGCTTAACAATTTTGAAGTCAAGCCTGCAATAACTTGCATGGTATAAAATAATCTGTTTGGGGATTCACCAGTAGAAGAGCAGAATTTACATGTAGCCAACTTTCTAGAGTTATGCGCAATATTTAATTATAACTGAGTTTCTGACGATATTGTTAGACTTAGGTTATTTCTTTTTTCCCTTAAAAAAAAAAAGATGCGGCTAAACTCTTTAACTTCAAGTCTATCATAACATTTAACAAACTTGAACAAAATTTCGAAATATTTCTCTATCTAAAACTACAAAGCTTAGAAATTACATTCATTCACCCAAATGGACTGTAAGTCAATTTATGAAGCTTGAGAGAAGTTTAATGATTTTCTTAGAAAATACCCACTCGATGCCCTGCCTAATTGGTTGATTATAGAGACTTTTTATAATGGCCCAGTTTGATTATAGAGGTCTATAATAGATGTTGCAACAAGGGGTCTCTAATGCCAAAATCCTTCGAGGAGACCTATTGAGGAAATGCTCGCAAATAAATTTCAAATCTAGAGTTGAATTACATGACCTTTAGATATTACTAGGTCATAAAACCATCTCTCATTAAAAAAAAACTTCAAAAAATTATTTTGTTTTCTTAGAAAAGCTTCAAATTTTTTATGAGCAATTAGATAAAATCTATTTGCAGGAAGAATATTGTTGAAATTAATCTCAAATTTAATATTGATCCTCATAAGAATAATCACCTACATAATCACTTTATTATTAGAACACATGCAATTACATATTTCGTGCATTTGGTTCAATAATCATATCATGCCCTGTTATGGCAGCATTTCCCATGATATTTATTATATATTTCATCTTTTTTATCATAAAATATGTTTTATCCATCCGAGATATCTCTTGTGTTATAAACATATGATGAGATTGTTCATTA
The DNA here is from genome assembly GCA_002079205.1 of Phalaenopsis hybrid cultivar. Taxonomy (NCBI): domain Eukaryota; kingdom Viridiplantae; phylum Streptophyta; class Magnoliopsida; order Asparagales; family Orchidaceae; genus Phalaenopsis; species Phalaenopsis hybrid cultivar. The sequence goes on from JXCR01002355.1 coordinate 80,312, forward strand.
GCTCTATCATGTTAATTATTTCATAAATTCATATGATGTTTCTTTATTATTGTGATTGATAGGAAATAACTTGTCCACATTAATCATAGGCTATGGCAATAAGTATTAAAATTTAAAATTTTTTGTCATAATGATTAAATAATTTTCATTATAAAACATTGTTATGATAATATTATATTTATACAATATTTGCTTGTATGTATAATACATGTGTTATCAGTAGCACCTTTTATGATTTGTTATTAGGTATATGGATTCCTGCAATTATAACTCTTTAAAAATCATTAGATTTTTAGAGTTTATGAAAATTTTTATGTTTAATTTATATTATTAAACTATACCTAACTAACTATATAATAATAAAAATAATAAATGACAGATAAATTATATTTGAATGTATAACTATAGTATATATTTGAGAGGATATGTTGGCATTTGAATGCATCTATTATCATTATGCATGTNTCAAGATGAAGGCAATCTAAGTAAAATTTATTTTTCCTTATCATGAATCAGTACTAAGAATAAAAATTTTGTTGTGGAAGTATGTTAAATGTGTTGTGTCAAATAAGAGCAAAAACATTGGCTAATATATATTTTAAATTGTATTGAAGACTGGTTAGGTAGAGAAGATACTAGCTCTTACTCTAGAGTTCCCTCTTCTCCCTCCACTAAGGGGCTAACATCTCATATCGAAACCTAAAACTCTAAATCAAATTAGGGGACTTAGCTTGTGACTCTAAATTCCTCTAATTCTACAACCTTGACAAGTTTATTTCCCTATTTATTTTCACTCAACCCCTAGAACTACATTCTCATCCATGAAATCTAATGTTACTCTTACCATTTGTTGAATAAGACAATACCATCTTAGATCTTACATGTTCTCACAATAGATATTAACATCTTAATCAGCCAAAAAAAGAAGTAAATGAAGTACATGGTTTCAAATCATCACAACTTCTTCCAACATTGAAGTTTAATACTTCACACAACTTTCTTTAAATATTTAATCACTTATTATTTTAAGGAAAAAATGATAAAAACTACTCAGAATCCATGGAGAAAACACAACCACACATGAGTTTAAAAGTAGAAATCATAATTAAAATCAAATGTAGTCATAGAGATAAACACTTATCTCAAATCCTCTCCACCAAATGTCTCGAAGTTCCTTTGAATTCTCTTTCTTCACTCACAATACAAACTAAAACTAAAAACAAAAAGAAAGTGGTCGGCGGTGGAGGCAATGGGCGGCAGTGGTGGCGACGGCGGTTACTTGGATGAATGATGGTTGTGGATATCTAATGGTTGTCCCCCTCTTCATTTAATGAATCTTCTATAAGTTTCCTCCTTTTAAAAGCCAATTGAATGAATTTTAAGTCCATGGTTTATTTCCCAAATTTTTACCAAGGGTTGCTTCCAATACCCCTTCAAAAATTCATTCAAATTTAATAAATCATCAAATAAATACTTTTGGCACTTAAGCGTGGGGTATCTGGCACTTAGGCGCCTCAATTAATTTTAGCACCTTCATCATTTTGGCTATAAATTTGATCCCTTTTCAATCCTTTTAGAACTTTTCATCCATTTGATTGTACTCGAAAAAAAAACACCCAAATACCTTTCATTAAGGCTCAGTATCTCAAAAATATGTATAAAAATGTGTATAAAAATAACATATATTTTAGGTGTATCAGTCGTAGGAGAGGGACTTTCAATAGAGGAGGAGTTAGGGCTCAATTGGCCAAGCCAGTGGGTGCGTTTTGATGATTAAGTGCAGGGGAGAAGGAGGCAAGTAACCAATTGGGATGAACCAGCTTAGATGGGTGGAATGGGTTTGGTTTAAAATAAGGTGGCTCTTGGTTTTGGGGTTTTACGGTGACTAGGCTGGCCAGCAGAGCCAGGGGTGGTGGCCGGAGAAGTCAGGGGAGCCAGAGGGATGCTAATGATGATTAACCCTTAATGGTTAAGGATGATGGAAAGTGTACCTTGGTTTAAGATAAATATGGGATGAAATCACCTAAATCAAGGGACCATTGGTCCATGACTCATGAAGGGTGGGCTAGGTGGGTCTAGCCTGGTTACTAGGGTCCAAAGGGTGGCTTTAGCTTGATCAATTAGATTTGGTTTGGTCAACTTTAGAGCATGGGGCCAGTTTTGGGCATTTTGGCTTGAAGTCAGATTTGGGTTGGGCTAGTCATGGCATTGAGCTCAATTTATTGGTTAAAATGGTGTATATGAATGTCACAAGTAGTTTAGAAAAATAAATTAGTGATTTTGAGTTGATTTGGAAGCTTAATTTGATGGATTTTATCTCATTTCCAATTTTGGTAGATTTGGGTTATCCATAGGTTTGGATTGGGCTAAGGCTTTAGTTAGACCCAATTGATGGTTCAAATTGGTCCAAGGGATTGACGTGAAGAGTTTTGAATACCAAATCAGTCTAAATTTTGTGGTTATGAAGTTCAATTTGGTGGAATTTGGAGTTTGGGACAAAATTGGGGGTTTTGGTCTAAGTTGAACTTTAGTGAGATGGGGCTTGACCAAAGCTAATTATGGGTTCAATTTGATGTGGGGGAGTATTATAAAGAGTTTAGGATTCAAAATTGGGGCATTTGGATAAGTTCGGGGGTTCAATTTGATGAAAATTTGGCCTAGGGTCAAATTGGGAATTTTGAATTTGGCTTAGGATTTAAGTTTGAAATTGGGTCCAATTGAACTTGGATTTGGTTTCAATCAATTTTAGGCATGACGAATTTGAGTTTAAAATGGAGATTGGGAAAAATTGAGATCAAATTGGTAGACATTGGAGGTTAATTGGGGTAATTGGACCTTCAAGGACAATTAGGAGATTTTGGTCAAAATTTGTCCAATTAGGCTCAATAGAATAGTCTAAATTGTTTTTAGGGACATTTAAAATGAATTTGAAAGTATTAGGATTGTTTGGGTCACAAAGGTATGTTTGTAATTTTTGCAAAAATAGGGATATTTTGGTAATTTTGAAAATTTAGGGGGGGGGTTAAGCAATTAGGGTGGTTTCAAATGGTTTGAAATGATTTTTGAACAAAGTTGGGTATTTTGGGTAAATTTTTGGATTTTGGTCAAAATTGGGGTTTGAAGGGCAGTTTGGTAAATTTGGGCAGGTTTTTGGGGCATGTTGCTAAAGAAGGATTGGGGTTGCCAACCACACAACCACCTTACTTGAGTCATGGTCTAATAGAATTCCCTACTTCGGGTCCTCAATGTACTGGTCTCAGCAAAACTTTAGCCTAGGGTTAGCGGCCGAAAGGACCATCTACATTAGTTTCCCAAAAAAGTTAAGAGACCAACTAAGCATACATGACTAATGCTTGAGGTTCTGAGTGTAAGTGGGGGGGGGTATCAAGTGTGTGTGTGTGTTTGTAAAACTGACCAAGGCCACACCCACCCTAAGGCCAATAATTCCTGTGGGGACTCCCTTTGAGTTCTCTCATGTTGGCCCCACCTAATAAATCTTAGAGGTTAGGACCAATATGTGGAACTTCAAATTGAGCATAGAAGAGTTTAGAGTTTCTATTGGTGAGGGTTTCTTTACTAATCTTCTAGGAATAGTGAATAGGAGAGTCCTATGGTTAGACCCTAGGCTACTAAGGAGGAAATAGACCTCAAACAAAAGTGAGGTGAACAAATGGACCCCTAATAAGTGTGTTGTGCTGGGCTGGCAGACCGCACATATTGTCGTTGACCGAATAGATCAACAAAACCAACACGAATTTTAGATTTGGCACAATAAAAAAAAATTAAAAAAAAAAAGAATAGAAGTTTTCCGCTGGGGAGTAAGCAGGGACTCCATCCGGGAAAAAAGAAAGTGGATTCCGAAAACAATCATTAGAAAAACTAACGGTCGCGGTGAATATTCAATTTTAATTTGATGTTTAAAAAATTTAATTTTGATTTCAGTTTTAACAGTTTTAGAGGATAGAATTATGTATGAGGAGACATAATTAAAATGGAAAGCATAAGGACTTACATCCAACTTAAGAGGTGACAATAGTGCAGAGAACAACAACCATTAAGGACATTATGCTTGGAAGAAAAGACTATACCAGTTCGGGCAACCACTAGGGCATTACATCCAAACTGGCTCTAATCAAAGAATGGCAACCATTAAGGACATTACGCCAAACTTCAAGGTAAGAATCAAAATTCAGGTACAGACCCCTGGAAGAGAACTGAAATTTAGGTACCAGCCTCAAGAAGGAAAGACTAGCCTGCTCGGGCGACCGCTAGGGACATTTCGTCCGAACTAGATCTAGTCAAAGAGTGGAAACCACTCAGGACATTACGCCAAATTTCAAGGTAAGAATCAGAATTTAGGTAATGACCCCGAGAGGAGAACTGGAATTTAGGTACCAGTCTTAAAAGGGAATGACTATACCAGTTCGGGCAACCGCTAGGAACATTACGTCCGAACTGGATCTAGTCAAAAAATGGAAACCACTCGGAACATTATTCCAAACATCAAGGTGGGAATCAGAATTCAGGTGGTGACCCTAGGAGGAGAACTGAAATTCAGGTACAAGTCTCAAAAAGGAAAGACTATACTAGTTTGAACAACCGCTAGGGACATTACGTACAAACTGGATCTAATAGAAGAATGGAAACCACTTAGGACATTAAGTCAAACTTCAAGCTGGGAATCAGAATTCAGGTATTGACCCCGGGAGGAGAACCAGAATTTTGGTACCAACCTCGAGAAGAAAAGACTATACCAGCTCGGGTAACCGCTAAGGACGTTACATTCGAACTTGATCTGGTCAAAGAATGAAACCACTGGTGACATTGTGCCAAACTTCAAGTTGGGAATTAGAATATAGTACTAAATTTGAAAATTTCATGAGTGTGGAAAACAGAAATAGAATACAAGAAATATGTGGATGGAATCAAAATCCATACACTGGCCCGGAAATTTCATGAATGCAGAAAATAGGAGTGGAATGTAAAAAATATGTGGACTGAGTCGGAATCGATGCACCAACCCGAAAATTTCATGAATATGAAATACAGGAATGGAATGGAAAAATTATGTGGATGGAATCAGAATCCATGCACCAACCGAAAAATTTCATGGGAATCAAAATTTAAGTGCTGACCCCTGGATGAGAATTTGAATTTGGGTACCGACCTCGAGTGCACTACAAGTGCGAAGAACTTGTGAGAAGATTATGAGAGATTGTGTAGAATTGTTGAGTAGAGAGTAGAGCAGAGGCCTATCCCAAAAGCTAAGACTTTGTGAGAAGGGAGTAGGGCGGAAGCCTGTCCCAAGTGCTGAGATTTTGTGAGGAGGGAGTAGGGCAGAACCCTTTCCTGAGTATTGATATTTTGTAAGGAGTGTGGCACTCCATGGGGATTGTGACAAATTTGTGCAGACAGAGACATTTGTTCTGCAAAAGTGGAGAGTGTGGAACTTCAAATGTGAAAGGAATTAATTTATTAAATTCATCATTTTTCTTGTCTTTATCATCATTTGATTATCGGGGTATTTTTTTCAAATTTATTCTCCATTGATTGATTTTATTTATTTATTTAATTAATTTATTGAAATTTCAAAATTAAAAAGTAGGCAAATTCAAATTTTCATCTTATTGAGGTTATTTCTATTATAAAATTTTGAACCCAGTCACAGACGCTGGCCAAACAAACATCCTGAGAACAAGTAATATTTTTAAAAATTCATTTCAAGCAATATCGTGTTGTGTAGAATATTTTCAAATATCGGCCATTAATTGGCAACATTGTCCTTTTGCCTCAGAAATCTACTAGCTGGTAAGATTCTCATGAATGGACCTTCTCTATGAAAATGGACCCTCCCAAGTTAGTTTAAATTCTCCACCTATCTTGCTGTGTGCAAGAATTGGTCTTTTGAGAACGAGTACGAGATCACTAAATTTGAACGCCCTCAGGTGGACCAACTTATCATGAGCCTGCACCATCCTTGCTTGGTAGAGTTTTAAATTTTATTGTGCTTCTAATTATGTTCCCTTGAGACCTTTTAAATCCTTAAGTCTGAGCTTTGTATTTTCTTCTGTTGTAATCTGATTCGCAATGGCCTCTCAGAGAGACTGTATATAGACATCTAACGGTAGTACGACCTTGGACCCATATACAAGTGCATAGGGTGTACATTAAGTGTTAGTTCTGAATATTGTCTTGTAGGCGCACAAAGCTTCCAACGACTTATCATGCCATCCTCTTTTATTCTCGTCTAACTTCTTCTTCAAAATTTGCATGAGTGTCTTATTGAAGGCCTTGACCAGGTTGTTTTCCTTAAGATAGTAAATTGTAGAATATTTCATCTATATTCCATGTCACTTGATAATGTTGTTGATCTTAGAGCTTTTGAAGGCTGGCCCGTTATCTAAAATTGCTCTGTGCGGTACATCAAAACGGTAGACTATCTAACTCTTGAAGAATTGAATAACATGTTGTGTTATAACCTCCAATAATGACACTACTTCTGCCCACTTAGAGAAGTAATTTTTAGCTTTTGGAATAAATCTATTTTCCTTAAAAAAATGGAGGGTCAATTGGACCTTTTATGTCCGTGCCCCCACACTCAAATGGCCACGAGGAAAAGATTGAATGTAGCACATTTGGAGATTAGTGTAAGACCACCCCATGCACCTGACACAGGTGCCACTTTCTGGTTGTATCCATGTAATCGAACATCATAGCTAGCCAATAATTTCTGAGTCTTTTAATCTTAATTTTCATCTTTGACCCTGACTAGTGCGCTTCACAGAATCCGGTGTGTACTTCTTTAACAATTTTTTGTGCTTCGGCTCTCCTCAGACATCGCAACCACATCCGACCAAATGATTTTATGTATAGGACATCACACACCAGAGCATATGACATCGCTCTTCTCATGATGTGATATGCTTCGGACTTCTTCTGGTAGCTTTTATGTTTACAAATACTCTATCAATGCTCTGCGCCAATCTTTGTTAATGTCAGCTACTGCAATCATCATGTTTTCTTCTTTACTGAGTTTATGTAGATTTTTAAGGTTGATCTTTGATAAAATTAAATATCAATGGAATCTCCGGTAGACATATTGGTTCCGAAGTAAGTTTAGCTAGAGCATCGACATGAGCATTATCTCCCCGAGGAATCTGGTATAGAGTTACACTATGGATCTGTTCTAAAAACTCCATTGTGTACTAATGACACTCTACTAGCCTTGGCTTCAATCTCTTATACTGTCCCGCGACTTGTTGAATGACGATTTGTGAGTCACCTTTGATGATAATGTCCACTAAGTCTATTGAGATTGTCAACTCCAACCCGGTGATCAATGCTTCATATTCTACTTCATTAATTGTGCACGATTTTGTCAGGTGATAGGAGAATCTCAACATACCTTGATCTTGTGTGATGAAAATCAAACAAATTCCTGCTTTGCATGGTATAACTATCTCTGATTCTTTATCATTTTTGGCTATGAAGCTCCATCGAAGTAAATTTCCCAACGTCTGGCACTGGAATGTTCTATATGTACTATCTGCTTATCTGGTAGATTATCTTTGAGGGGACCTAATTTGGAGTGAGTGTGATATAAGAAAATCCACTAAAATGTAACCCTTGATAGCGCGAAGGAGAATAAAAGTTATATTGAATTGTAATAAAATCATTGACCACCTTGTTAAACAACTGAAAAGTGTTAGTCGGGTCATCAAATATTGCAATGGATTAACTTTTAAAATAAGTTTACCTTATGAGAAAGCATGTAATGCATAAGCTTTTGGGTGGCAAAAATTAAAGTTAGATAATGCTTCTCAATAGGAAGATACTTTACCACTGTCGGTATTAGACAACAACTCAAGTAGTAGAGTGTGTTTTCTTTACCCTCGTCATTTACTTGATCTAACAGGGCTTTGAGAGAGTCTTCTAAGGCCCACCGACATTTCTCTTCCCGAGATAAAGGCTTCCAAAACAAGAGGTGTCATTAAATATTGCTTAATTTCCTCAAAGAGCCACTAGCATTTCTCTTCCCAAAAAAATTTGGCATCCTTTTTAATTAATGTCAAGAAGGGCTGACACCTAGGTGAGAGATTAGAAATAAAACGACTCAAATATGCCAACTTTCCTAGGACGAAATGTAGTTGTTTCAAGGTTTTGAAATGAGCCATTTCTAAGACAGCTTTAATCTTATCTAGTTTGATCTCGACTCCCTGATGATGAACAATGAATCGTAAAAATTTTTCTGAGGTAACACCGAAGGCACACTTTAAGGGATTCATCTTAAGATTGTATTATCTTAAGCATTCAAACACGATCCTTAAATCGTACAAATGGTATTTTCTCTGTTTACTTTTGATGATCAAATCATCCACGTAACATTCCACTTGGTTTTGAATGATGTCAGCAAATATCTTCTTCATAACTATTTGATTTGTTAATTCGATGTTCTTCAACCCAAATGACATTACTGTGTAGCAAAATATCTCAATCGGTGTTTTGAAAGTTGTAAGCGCTGCATCTTCTGGAGCCATCTTGATCTGATTTTCTTCTTGACGATCCATCCAAGAAAGACAAAATCTCATGCATCGAGGTAATGTCTACCATCAGCTCTGGTATCGGTAACAGAAACTCATCTTTTGGACAAGCTTTTTTTAAATCCCTGAAGTCGACAGAAATACAATGTTGGCTAACTGTGTGAGGGTATTGCTCTTCCCACACAAAGTTAGTGTCTATTAAATTCTTTACCTCAGAAGTGACTTGCTGCTCTATCTCGAGGAGCATACTTTTGGGAGTTTGTTTCATTGGGGTCATATCTTTATCCACCCTTAGCTTATGAAAAACAATTTCTGCTGGTAGCCCTGACATTTCATCATAGCTCCAAGAAAACAAATCTTTAAATTCTGATAATAACTTTATCAATTTTGTGGATTCTTCCTCGCTGGGTATAGAACTTTTGAAGGTAGGTTGAAGCTGCTCTTCAGTCCCAAGGCTGACTTCTTTCAATTCATCAGCTGTTGATTTAATCTCATCTTCAACTGTCATCCTTTAAATCTAGGTAAAGCTCTTCCAATCTGTTAGTAACAATCATGCAAAATCTCGATTCACCAACTGGTCCTATCGTACCAAATCCGAGACCTTCTTTCGATTTGAGAGTTCGACCTTTAACACTCCATAACTTCTCAAAAAGTTGTATTTTATCTTTTGGCATTTGCTTTTGCACTAGTATTAACCTTAACTTTGAATTATCTTGTATTATCAAAGATTTTTACTTAATCCTACAATGACATTTAATAAAAAACGAAAAAAATAGCTATCTAAACTTAGTCTCTAATAACAAAGGTCATGTTAAAAATAATTTTTAAACATATACTTCATTGAGAAAAATTAAAGTTTTGCTTCTTCTTCTTCTTCTTATTCATCTTCTTCTTCTTATTACTATTATTATTATTATTATTATTATTATTATTATTATATATATATATATATATATATATATATATATATATATATATATATATATA
>JXCR01002355.1:90067-147140 GCA_002079205.1 Phalaenopsis hybrid cultivar
CATTATTCGACTCCCTATGTGTTAATCAGAAATGATGAGTACAAAGATTGGGTTGGAAGAGGATCCCTTGAAACTAAAAATCCAAAAGAAATACAGTACACACTTATAAGGGGATTCCTCAACCACATTACAAATCCACTCAAAAGCAACCAAAAAAAAATATACCAAAATAGAAAAAAAAATACAAAAAAGGCTGTATACCCAAAACACATATAAGTATACCAAGGCATCACCTCCAAAAAATCCAAAATTGAGAGCTGCTCCAAGAAATCGAGATCTGCACCAAACAACTGGAACCAAAGCTTGGAGGGCCTCTCAAGACAAGCAGAACCTGAAATCTATAGAAATCATAAAAAGTCCAACCAGACCATGCATATAAGCAAAACAACAAACCAAATAAGAGTGGCTTCTTCAGAAGAACCATAATCCCTATCAATTCAGCAACATTGTATCACCGAGCAGTAATTTAGCAAAGACATCCAGAATGAACAACACCCAATCCAACAAGAGATAGTAGCAACCCAACAAGAAGGAGACCAAATTTTCCATGTAACTTAAAATAGATATGTTCCAATCTAGCAAGAATAAAAAGTTGAACCACAGTAGCCCAAAGCAACCTCAGTGAACACCAAAGAAACAGAAACAAAATAGTGGGCAAGGAGACAGTGAGGACGGTGTAAGCTAACCCAGAAGCAAAACATCCAGAAGTAAGCCCCATATAATAGAGGGGCAGTATAGGAGCAGTAAAATGGATATGTTAGGCATAAAGGGTAGGTGAGCAAAAGAAATCAAGTATATTAAATACATATAACTAGATTCTAATATAAGCTTATCACCATGCATCAGCTTTTTGAGAGATGGAGAGGGATGAGTGCTAACAGTTACTAGATTAGTGCCATTTTTTGCCAACCAGTCAGTAGGAGGATTACATTCATAGTAAGTAAAGCTAAATTGAATATTAAGTTGATGTGCAAAGTTTAAATGCCATATTTGATTAAATAGACACAGTAAATCGCAACTTGGAATGATAACAGTTTCAACAACTAATTTTAAGAAGTGAAAAATGACTACAATCCTTATATCCATCAAAACAACCCAACCGCCCGATTCAAAAGGACTTAGTGCCTCAACATGTGAAGCAAAGTGGCATAAATAGTTGCCCAATTCAACTTTAAAATCCACTTCAATCCCAACTGCCATCAGTATTAAGCTTAACCCAGCCACCAAAAGGGGGCTGCCATTTGACCAGTATAGGCCTCCTGCCTAGTTGGGGTAAAGGCTCGATAGTGTTCAGTCATAATGTACGACATGCCTTGTAGTAATTAGAGAGTATATAAGAAAGAGAAAGAAGGGGTTTAAGGGGGAGTATTCATACTTATAGTTGTTCTTGCCGACCAAATAAACCAAAGTACCACTAAAGGGTAATATGCAAGTTTTTAATTCTTTGAAAGTTTCCAAGCTACCATACAATCTTCTAATCGAGAATTGTGTGACCAAGAATCACTAAAATCCCTCCTAATCCTCAACTAAACTTCCTTATAAAATAAGCATTCATAAAAAAAGTGTGAGACAGTCTCTTCAGCTTTACTATAAATATAACATTTAGAGGTGATCCTCAAACCTTTGAGCTTCAAATTATCATCCAGAGGCCCCAGGGAGAGAAAAGAGCTCCACAAATGGAGGGGAATAAAAGGGGAGATGAGAACATTCCATATAAGATGTACCCTCTTCCAATCAGTAAAAGTATGCAAGTGATTTTATAACATTTTAGTAATGGAGATATTAGAGGAGAATTTTCAGATCGGGTGTCTTTCTTAACCTGAGAGATAGGGGTATTAGCAATAGGGGTATCATAATCCCCCAACTGATCCCTCAATTTAGATAATTCTCAATGGCTATTGGGCTAACAATGAGAGACCATTAAATCATTTTCATTCAAAGGGGATTGATTTAGTGAAAATTTATAATACCCCAGTGTTGATGCCAAAAGGAAAACTTACCTTCACCAATATCCCAGTAAATATATTTGTTAGCAAGTGATCTAGCCTTTAAAATAGATTTTCAAATTCTTGAGTCCTTACTAACTCTACACTAACCATGCTTTACCAACGTGTAGACCTCCTCTTGATGGAAGTCCACAAACCCCAGAAAAGACAAATTTTAATTTTTTAATGACTATACTAAAATTAGAAGTATGGGAACTCACACTTATCTTAGATTTAATATGCAAGGCAATGACTTAATAAGTGATTATGAGCACCATATGACCAATGGGTCATAATAAAGGAAATATCAAGATTAATTTTAGACACCTCTTCACATGAGGATAAAAAGCCATACAGACTCATTTCCAACAAAAGAGGTAAACATGAGGATTAGATTAGATATGAAACCATAATGATTCCCATGTAACTTGAGAGAAAATTGAAGAGAAAATCCTCCCTAGAGGAAGACATGCCTAACTCAAAGAAGATTGATAAATCTTTAAATCTATTATTCAATGAGTTTCATTTTTTGATCAATTTAAAGTTTTAAACTCAGTGTCAATTCTAAGAATTTCACAATTCATATCTAAAATAAGATGTTAAATTTGAATCTTCCTAATATCATCATATCAAGATGCATATAGCTTCCTTACTTTCAGTTACTAAAACTTTTGTTTCTCAAGTAAATAATACAAACTCAAAAACATTCTTATAAGAGAAAAACATCCACATTAAACTTTATATAACAACTCTTATAAATGACAAACAACAACCAAAAGTATACATGTATATTCATTATAACAGGACAACAACTATAGTAATCTTATAAATCCTCTCTTCAATAAATGTGAGGGACAATGTTTTGTAGCTCTGTGTCTACATAATTGTTGTAGGGAAGCCTGCAATTTTATATCTTATGAAAGGTGATGAAATATTCTTGTGAGGGACAAATGATACATTGTTCTTGGTAAATTAACTCTATTTCCATTAATAATGAATAATAAATATCTACGCAAGGGAATTGAGTATGCTCCAACAAACTCTCTAGGGCCAAGTATATTAAGCCTCCTACTAAAAACAATATAATACTATCTTACAAAAGAGACTATGCAGAAAGTTGTTAGATGTCATGATGGTTGATCTGCTTTAACATTACCTATTTATTATACACATTTACAAAATTTTTGAGGATGCTATGCTTTAATGAAAGGTATTTTGTGTGTCTTTTGTTAGCAGTGCAAGAAAAAGAGTTTAAGAGCAAAAAATGAGCAAAATTACATCAAAAAGGAGCAAAATGGACCAAACCAAGAAAAATTGTCAAAATCAACAAAACTGGCACCTACGCGCCTGATGAAGATCAATGATGGCACCTAGGTGCCATAGTTTTGATGCCTAGGTGCCAAAGATGGTTTCTAGAAGATGTATTGAATGAAGCCAAATTTAGAAGAGATGTCTGAAGCAAACCTTGGTGATTTTTGAAGATCTATATATAAGGACTAATTCTACATGTCTAAGAAGAGTGCTAAAGTCATTTTGAGATGGTAAGGCACCCATAAAGATTGGGGGGTCACCTTAGTGAGGTTTTGTGAGTCTTTGTAATTTTTGTAGTTTTGTGATTCTTGTAAGATTATTTTGGAGTCAGAGAAATCGGGGAACTTCAAATGAGTGCTTGGGGAAACATTTCAGAAAAGTATTTGTATTTTTTTCTTAAAGTATTATACCGTGGATTTGGGTTTTATAAATATGTTTTGTTTTGTTATCCCCATGTTTTATGTGTAGTTTACCTCTTTCTTCTTGCAATATGAAGTAATCAAGTGGTGGTTTTGATTTGATTAGAAATTCTTTTCTTTCAAAACATGTGATGATATTTTGACTTGTCCATCATTTACTATACAAATTGGTGATTTGTATTGTTAAAATTTATTTGAGAAACCTAAAAACTCGAGAGGGCTAAGATTTTTCTAACTAGTGAGTGTCACATTTTACTTTGAAAAGAGCCATGGAAATTGTTAGGGGGAGTGCAAACAGATAAGGAAATAAGATTTGATAGGCATAGAATTGATGTTTGTAGGGCGATAGTCTAGATTCTTTTATCAATTTGGTCTAAAGATCCAAACTAAGGGTCACTGATAGGTCTTATAGAGAGGGCACGGTGGGTAATCTATGAGTTAAAGGCTAGAACCTACCCAGCACTACTAGACATGCCAACACAAATTTTAGATTAGCCAATGTTCTTTAAGCTTGGAACAGGTAAGGAATATGTATACTACTATTTGTCATAATACCACTGTTAAGCTTCTAAACATTTAAAATCCTACACTGATTATGAACTATTTGTAAGGAGAAAGTCTCTTTATATGTATCTTGAATTTTCTAAAATTCCAGATGCATTTGTAGGAATTAGTAAACTTTATTTCATTACGTAAACAACTTTAAATATTTTATGCAGTCTCAAGTAATGGTTTTTCATAGTTAAACTTTTTGAATTTACTTCTTCCTTTAGTTTTATTATGGAGTCGACATTGAGGTTTAAAGAAAATTGTATGTTACTTAAAACGATATGCATACTTGCATAATACTGACCTAAACCACAATTTCGTGTATTTTTTAATCTCTAAACTATTGTCAAAAACTTGATCCAAATTATATTCATCGGCTAGTATGAATAAAAGAAATGATATTAAAAATAAATAATAAACCTTCACACTAGAGGTACTACGCAAGTATACATATTATTTCAAGTAATGTAGGATTTTTTTTAAAAACTTCAGTATACATCCCATAAGGATAGTTGAACTATTTAAATTGGCTTGCTAAACTCAAAGTCAAATTCTATTTAAATTGCATATTTAAATGAAAATGAAATGATAGCAACGGTTAAGACTAAATTAAAGCAGATAGAAACAACTATAATTAACAACTTAATAAAAGTAATTCTAACGAGTTTGAAAAATTGGTAAAGATCTTTCCCCTTACAATGAGATATTAATCTATGTAGAATTTGAATGACTAAGAGTATGATGATGTATTGTGATAAGTAGGAGCATTCTTATTCTTTACTCCCTCCCTGTGTTAGCAATTGACATTGACTAATTTTGAGTTTTTCACTAGCTTGTGTGGTAGTGTTGAGTAGATTCTGGCCTCTCACCTTAGATTGCCCATTGTGCTCTCTCTATAAGACCTACTAGGGGGCCTTACGATCCAAAATCTAAACCAAATTTGAAAAAGAATATATTATGTCACCCTAGAAACATCAATTCTATGCCCATCAAAACTTATCTCCTTATCTATTTGCACTCCCTCTTAAGTGATCGCAACAGCTTTGTCCATAATGAAGTGTGACACTCACTAGTTGGGTGAAATCATAACCCTCATGTATCTTTATGTTTCTCAATAGATTTTAACCTCACAAGTGGCATATTTGTAAAATTAATGAAGAACTGGTGAAACTATCATCACAATTTCTAGAAATAAATATATATATATATATATTTAAATCATTTTCATCCCATAAGATTAATTCCAAAGTACAAGAATAAAGAATGGGAACTACTTAGAATTTATGCAGAATAAAAAAAAACAACAAATTTATATTGAAATTGAAGTCTTACAAACAATAACTTAAATAGAAATACAATGTACCTTATGTTTTCTCCCCAACACAAATTCTGGAGTCTCCTTAAAGAAATCTCCAAACTCTTACTCTTACAACACAAAACAAACATAAACTCCCACTAAAAAAGTGGGACTTCCTAAAGAAAAATTATTTTGTCCGAAGATTGAACGCAAGCATACATGTGGTAGCCAATTAAAAAGGGACATGTGGAATTGTGGGCCCAACATCAAAATAATAAGAAGAAAATTTTCTTACAACGCAACCCAGCACGAGCCCCACCCAAGCATCCAAAAATCATTTTGTGTCATTTTTCGATCCCACCAAATTGAACTTCTTCTCATTTTGGATCCCGCCAAATTGGAAAAAAGAATATTTTCTCTCATTGTGATTTAGGATTTAGGAATTATTTTCAATTGCTTTCTTTTTCCATTTGTGTTCGTATTCAACAACTAGGGCAAGTCACCTGATGGAATTATCTCTTGACCAAGAGATGTTCATGGAATCAAAAAATGATTGCAAGAATAATGCCAATGAGTTGAACTTATTTGCTGCGGCTGGAAGCATTCCATAAGTGAATATATTTCTCTGTATTTACTGGTGTTATTAATGTCGTCCTAATGATAGTATTGAGGAGCTACTGTTGTGTGATTACTGTTTTATTTGATTGCAACGTTACTGTTATGTTGGAGGGTAAACAATGCGTTATTTAGGTATTAACATGGTGTTATAGTTGTAACATTGGTTCTAATTACCCGATTTAGTTGGAATTTTCTGTTGACTGTTAATGGTATTGTCTTTTTGGTATTGTGGTTGTTTTTGTCCTGATTTTTGTCTTACAAGGGTAGTTGGGTGTTATTTAGGTTTTATCATGGGTTATACCAGTGTTATTGGATCTAATTAATGGTTTTATTGGAGTGTCATGTTGCCATTATAATTAGTGTTATTTTGGTTTTATTATGGTGGTATTATAGTATTATTTCTGTAGTATTGGCTTTGAACAATACATTTGTGTTATTATGGTATTATTTTTATATTATTATGGTGGTATTATGTAATATAGTATTATTTTTGTATCCTTTTATACTAGTCTTATTGGATTTATTAATTGGTTTTGTGGAAGTGTTATTTTCGTCATTCCAATGGTGGTATGTTGTAATTTGCAGTTCATCAGCTTGTAAGTGTGTGCATTGATCCAATTGTGGATAGGTTGCTTCGCGTAGTGGGAAATGGTTCATAATGAGAAGTAAACCTATGAATAATATTGTGTATAACGCAAAATTGGATTCACTGTGTGAAAGGACCATGTTGGTTTTTTCCCGAATTCAAAGAGGATTAAGATAAAGGATTTTATTTATGTTAAGGTTGGTTTCAAGAAAGAATTGAAAAATAATGTGACGTGAAGTTTAGAAGAGGGGACACAAGGACTGGTCGTCCAGCCATGATCCGATATGTCGTCGATGTCGAAGGTAACTGGTCGGTTAAGAAATTTATAGAATGTCAGAACCATCCTTTGGCGGCGGACGGTGGCAAACATCTATTGCGTTCCAGCAGAAAGCTGAGTGATATTAATGCAGAAGTGCTTAGATCGATAACATGATCTAGGATTAGAGCAAGCGATGCATTTAGTTGTCTGGCTACAAAGTTTGGGGAGTAGAGAATCTTGATTAAACGAAGAGCGATGCTTGGAATTTCATACATAAAGAGAGAAGAGTTAAAATTGAACATGGGAACACTAATTCTCTACTACGGTTGTTCACTGAGAGGCAAGTTGAAGATATGATGTTTGCATGGGACATTCGTTTGTTAGTTATGGGGGGGGGGTTATGATGTTTGCATGGGACATTCGTTTGTTACTACAGTTGTTAATAAATTAATGAGTCTGTTAGTTTGTTGAATTTCGTTTGGAGTGATGGGGTATCAATGCTTGATTACGATTGCTTTGGGGAAGTCATAATATTTGATACAAGTTATAGGCTAAGTAAATACAGTTTTTGTTGTGGTCCTTTTATCGGTGTGAACCACCACTGGTAGAATGTTCTATTTGGAGTTGGCTTTTAGTGAGATGAAACAGTTGAGTCATCAAGTGGCTATTCAAATAATTTATTTGGATATGAATAACAAGCACCTGAGAACAATATTCACTGACCAGGATCAAGCAATGGCTAGAGTCATTGAAAAATGTCGGTTGTACACTAGAAATAGATTATGTCAATGGGATTGTGGCCTAAACACCTAAAGGGCCACAAGACAATCATGGGTGTGCAATATGTTAGGTGGATAATATAAAACTACACTATATATTTGACTCTAATGAAGATGTTAGTCTCCACATAACTGTTAATCATAATTTGTCATTAGTATTCCACCTTTTTAATCCTTCTTTTCTTCTTGGGGCCAGATTGGTGAGCACCACATAGTTCAAAGTGTATCTCCTCAATGATCTTCTAGACATTGTGCTTATAGAAGTAATGTGGTCACATACGATCGAAAGACCTTCGCTATAATAAGTTATTTATCAGCATATAAGATAATGCTATATTTTAATTGATGATCTAATGACTTTTCTTGAGGCAGGTTACCTTTTCATAATGATGACTAGCATGGTCATCAAAGTGTATTACATAATAGCTCTAGGTTATGATGGAAGGCACTAAGTTGACTCCCTTTTAGAAAAAAAAACTACACCTTGATTATATTGTGATCATTATCATGTGCTTTTTACATCAAGAATAAAAACATGCATGTATAATAATCAATAATTCACTTTTAAAGTCATAAGTTTAGTTAAAATTTATATATGAAGTTTGATATTTATTATGAAGTTTTCTTAAGAAATTTCTCGTATATGAAAAAGGTCTTAAAAAGATAGTAGATAGGGAGGTTGTCTTGGGCATGTGATAAAGTGGTAAAAAGAAATTTCCGAACTATCATAATGTTTAGAATAATAAATCATTCGTTTGAGGTTACGAGTAGTGTTATCACCCAACTAATCTTTTCTTATGTTTTAAGTAATTGATGCAATAATACATAGTTAAAGATAAGAGAACCTTGATTAGAAACATGGATGACCTTAATTAAAAGTAATGTTCTTTTGAGGCTATAATAAAGGTTAAAATAGTATAAAATTATATCTTATAAATAAATCCAAACTTTTGTGCATTATAATATTAGAAGGAAATATAGAAAAGGATTTTATCATCTTATTGTGATTCAAAAACCTTACCTATAGACATAGAAATAATTTCTGAAATAAATCATACACAAACATTTACAAGAGGTTTGTTCCATTAAAAATTTATTAAGGAATAAATTTAATGGAACAACATAATCAAAATAATTCAACTAATGCGAGTTATAGTTTACAAAAAAAAAATGTCATTCAATATTTTTAAAGTAGGGATTGATAAAATATAACATGCAACAATTATGACTGATGTACTTCATAATAGAAGTAAAAAGAGTATTATGGTATTGATGATATTGTTAAGAGACCTTTAGTTGTATACTTGATCATTTTTCTTATAAGAGGAGAGAACATCAATTAAAAATACAGGCATTAACTTATATAAAGCATAAAAAAAGTGATAATGACAAGATTCAACCATATTAATAATTATGGAAGTTGGCTTCGATGGCTGGAATTGACCATTATCCTGGGTAGTAATAGTAGCAATTGGATTTTATAACAATAATATAATAAATGATGGGCATCCATTTTGGAAGTGAATATTATTATTCGAGTTGGTGTTAACAATGAATGGTGATTATATTAGCACACACAAGCATCAACAATAGGGTCATTGTTATGTATCAATAATAGTGGTGATAACATGTGTCAGTATTCGTGGCAACACAGGTATTGGTGTTTTCATCAATAAAGGACATCAGTGTATGTTGTGATTCGAAACATTAGGATTGGCATTAATGATAGGGGTCAACATTGTTGGTGATAGTAGGTAGCTATACAAGGTAAATGGCTAATGTAAACCGTTTTTGTGAAGATGGATGCTAACCTTGGTGCATAAGATGGCTATTAATTTTGGTGGCACTGGAATGCATTAGACTTGTTCACATGCATTAATGTTAGTACAAGGACGGGTGTTTTGACTTATTTGTGATAATGCATGTCTATTATAGGAGAAATAACTCTAAATTCTCCACTCTAAAATAGTTTTAATTGAAACATCTCCATCTTGATAAAGGTGCCAGAGTAAGATCTATTTATAAATTTTTAAAGAAAAGTTTGTTCATTTTAATTAGAAATTAAAGCACCCTATAAAACAAATCATGTTAAACTTCTTTTAGCAAAATTTTTTTTTGTCATCTTAATTTATTAATGATATAAGGATTCAACAATCTCAAATATGTCATATTCTGTTTTTTCATACTATTCATCTAAATTAATCATTTGCTTAAAATGGAAAACAGATAAACTTAAAATTTGAAAATTTTTTGACTCACTAATCAAGATGAATATCAGTGCAACCAACAGAAACTAGATTCACTAATTTAAAAGATAATTGCTGCCTTGAGAGTGCATTACTATTTCTAGCCTCTAAGATACATGGGAAGTGGAAACTCTGGCAAACAAAATCAAAGTACTCGATGGCCCTAGCATGACAATCAAACGGTAATCCTATTATCGTCTTGAATTTACTTAATTCACCCGATATCTCTTATTGAAAGGCTGTGTCTTGATCAACGGATTTCTCTCAAAGAAGTTAAATGGACGAAGCTCAAACCCACAGGTTTACATCGGCAACAATGGAAAATCCTCTTGGCTTCGAAAGTGATGTATGCCTACAGTTTATCATAATACAGTATCTGTGTTTTTGATGGATTGATTCCTGCATTAAAAGTTTGGAGATAAATAAGAATCTGGAATTAGTCATCCAACGATGAATAATTAGTCATAAAAAGAGCAGAATTACATACCTCAAGCTTGTTTGATGTAAATTTAATATGGATTGTTTGAAGTAAGATTATGCGCAAAATAAACATACCTCATGCTCCAAGCTGGGAAGTTCTCATCCCCACTGCTCTGGTTAGCATAGAGCCCGACAACCCACTTACCTTTCTTGTTGTACGGTGTCAACCACAACTGCTTCTTGCTGTAACCTGCTCTAATTTGCGGGTAGTCATCATCAATCAAAGGAGAGGTAGCTGTCGCACTACTGCTGATGAGGCGATAGCCAACCATGTAGCCGAGCTTAGTCTTCACATCTTGGTTCACAACAAACAACTCTGCTGGCGGTGCTGTGTTGAAGTTCAGGCGACCATCAGCCTCAGTGGTCACCGTCTCTTTGACGACAGTCCAGTAGCTCTTCCTCGGCGTACTTCCACCATTCACCGTCACTATTTTGAGGTTGTCCTTCACAAAGGAGTTAGCTGTGCCGACGACGTCGAGGTCAAGATGATAGCTAATGTAGTGGTCATGGGAGACACTGATAGTATTGGGTGCCACCAACTCTCCGTGCTGCTTACCTCTTATCTGATTCACATGAGTGTAACTTGTGGCTCGGACTTCCATCATTCCGGTGAACCATACCTGGACAATGAGATGCAAGTTGTTTATCATTGATATATTAAGAATGATTAAGATTGATATTTTAGGGTTAGCCTGCTTACCCAAACTTTGATGGCGCCGCATGTCTTGAATTCCCAGTCGAAGACATAGTCATAATTCCTCGACATCGCCACCGACCTTACCACCAAGTTTACCTCCGCTCTAGCTTCGGTGACATGGAAGTCATTGGCTATTTTAAAATTAACGACTCATTTTTAACTTCATGTAAGGAATTACCAATTATGGTCATCTAATTTACTCTAAACAATTCAACTTAGTAAATTAATTTTATTTATAAAATATTCAAAATTTCAAGTAAATAACGATTAACGATGGTTAAAATATAGTTATGTGTTTTATACAAACAACATTGTAGGGAGGATGCTAAGCATAAAAATTGAAGGAATTTCATAGTATCAAAAAGTTTGCATATTTTAAATTTTATTTTTCACTACTAAAAATAATCGAGGTCAGTTATATGGCACTTTGTTCTTACAAAATGATAAATGTTGGACCCCGACTTATCCATAAACTCGCCTTACCAAGAAGAGTGTTGAAGAAAAAGAGCTGCAATATAAGTGAGATGGGAGAAAATGAGAGCAAATTAATACTTCTAATTTCTCTCTCAGAAAGAAATTCCTTACACTACTCTTCTCAACTAGGATGTGAGTCAAAAGGTGTGAGATAATTTTCCAAACAATTCATATTTATAAAATTTCAAACAACCAAAAACTATTTTGTTGTGAATTTCACATTTAATGAGCTCTTAGGTGATTACCACAAAAAGGATGAGCCCTTCCAAACAAAAAAAGTGACGCACCGAATTTGAATGATCCACTCACCCTTCCTAAGAGAAGGATCTACTTAGCCAAAGAGGAAGTTAAATAATAATCCATTCAAAACTCTCTCCCATCAGAATAAGGGAATTTTCACTGTAGCATTGTGGGAGAGAGCACTCAATCCAAATGTATGTTATTTTCAAAGCCTGTGTTGCCCCAAAAGGATTTGAGTGTTGGAGGGATTCAATGAATAGACATTTGCTCCTTTGAGATGAACATTTTGTGTTTTCCAACTACTGCTAATGAGGTTGAACTTGCATGATAATTGACTAAGCTATAATATGAAATTACTAAATTGATGGGTGCCATTGATGATCTGAACAAAGAGATGAATGAGTTGACTGAAAAAATTCTCATGCTTCAAATACACATGGAATCTACCCACTTAGCCATGAATGTGTGTTAAACTGAATTATTTAAATTTGTTATGTTCCTTTGAATATTATTAGGTTGAATCCATTTTTTGAATTCTTTTTCTCAATTGTGTGTGTAATTAGGTGTTTGCCTAGTGTAACTCATGCAAATTGTCTGTATCTGATGGTTGTAATAAAAAGATTTTCACAAATAAAAGGAATATTTTCTTGCTTCTTTAATTTGATTTTTGATTTAATGAGTTGAAATATTTTTTATTTTTTTGGTATAATTTTAAAAATTAATGAGTGTACCTTCACATTTTATCCCTATCAAGATCATGGTGTCGCCTATGAAATGGTGTCTGTCGTAGTGTTTGAAACTCATTTATTCAATGCAAAATGTACCTTTGTCTCCATTTTCTCTTCAATTTTTTGTATCTCCTTGCCATGTATGTTACGATTTGCACTAGTCACACAAGATTCATGGAGGCAGAATTTTCAAGGAAATTTAAAAATGTCAAACGAGGAGATGGATATGGAACAACAAGAGTTCATGTTCAATTCATCCATTTGACTATAATAAGTAAAAAAAAAGTAATCCTAAGCAAAACCTATGAATGAACTACAATTTTGACATGATTAGTTTTGATCTAGGTTGAGGCTTCCTATTTGTGTCAAGTTAATCAACATCTATAGCCCCAATGACATCATTCCAGCTTAGATGATGCCAAATTACTTAGTCCACATTTCCATAATGAATTTATTTATGAGAAAAATGATGATCCCCTGGTTGATATGTCTGTTTCATAGCCTCCTTACTGTTAAGAAGTACATTTGTGGATTTATTCAATTCTCCGCAATAGGGGTCAAGCTATAGGTTCTAAGAATGGAAAAGGAAGTTTTGTTATGCATTCTCCATGAAAGGGTGCTGATTAGAACTAGCTTTAGCCACATTTTCTTGGTAAGAGTAAGAAATAGATGAGTTTAGAAGAGGTAGTGAGATCCACACTATTGCAGGATCCTATTTCTGACATTAATAACTTCTTAGATTATCTCTTCATAGGTAGGATTCTAGACCATATGTACTTTTCCTATATATTTTAAAACTTTAACTTGGTAATGATGGATGAATTATGCATAAAAAATTTAGTAGCTTCCTATAGCCTTCTTTCACTGCTCATTTTTTTTGTGGACCTGAGGATGATGACAATATCATGGTTTCAGGAGATAAGAAACAAGATGTTGTAGATGTCAGGGTAAGTCATGATCAGATACAACTAGCTCATTTATTTTATATGATGCCTCGCCCCCACCCCCCTCCCTCTAATTATTGTATTTATTTGATGATTTTATTATCCAGTAAATAGAGATGGAAGTTGCACACTTCATATCTTAAGTATATCTAAGTATTTTTTTTATACATCTTTTATTGACTCACTCTATAGAAGGCAGGAGTTGGTGAACACACAACTAGTCTGAGGAAAAAGTCTTCTTATGAAATTATGAAGAGGTCATTGGTCCAACACCATTTGAGGAAGCTACAATAAATAGCTAGGGAATGATTTAGTTTATTTGTAATTAAAATGTTGAATCCTCAGTGTTCAAGGACGTATCCAAGAAGTTGAGACTTTTTTAGGGAAGTTGTATTATTGACTAAAGATGAGGCTGCTAGCCAAAAGAAATAAATAATAAAGTGGTCATCAAATTGAAGATGTAGAACCTCCCTCATTGGAAAAAAAAAATGTAAGATTGTAACTAAAGATCCTGAAAGAAAAGGTGAGCCCACCTACAAGAAGACTTAAGCTGGTCATACTAATAAGAAAAATTCTATCCGCGCTAAAAAGGTTGGGCGTTGTGAAATTGTTGGTTGCCAGGCTGGATACCCCAACAACCATTTTAATTTAACCTAATATATAATTTTAAAAAATATTATTTTGGATTTTTAAAAATATAAGACCGGAACGATCTCGTATCCCCGGTAGTTTAAATAAATGAGACTAATGCCGTAAATAATGCATTCATCCCGAAGTATAAACACATTACTTACTAGTAAAACTCGATCAAATAAACTAAAGANTGTCTTACAATTATATTTTACAAAAACAATATTATGTAGAATTTGCTGATTTTAAATAATTTTAAGAATGTTTTGGTTCCCTTTCCTACTATAAATTTGAGACCTAAATATTTTTTAAGAATAACGGTTAGCATATTAATTTATTCAAATTATGTATAAACATAACAAAAATGAATCAGACTATCTTTTTCCTTCTGTAGAATAAAAAATATTACACAGATACGACTTATTTTAATCGATGAAATTACTAATGGCATAAACTATTCACCTAGCCCTCAACAGGAAAAAAGGAGGAAATTTCTAAAAGCCGTCTCCAAATTATTTAGATAAGGTTAATGGTTAAATATGATAATAATATAAAAATTTATCTATGGGAAAAAAGCTTTTCACTTCTTAATTTTATGCATTTGTAATATTATTATGCCATTGATTTAGATAATGTTGATATAAATTTGAAATTCTTACAAATTAATCATTCAATTAACCAAGAATCATGAAGATGGTTGAAAAATACATAGCAAATTATGGTTAATTCATAGATTTATGGGGCTTTTACATGTCATCCGGTCACCCTCATTATAAAAACTTGAGAAATTTAATTCTCAAAATTTTTCATGTGATTTTCTTTCACAACCCACAAGATAGATATTAAAAACAAATTTAAGGAAAGAAATTATCCTCTAAGGAGAAAATTTAAATTAAATATTCACATAAATGCATATGCATGTTGAATAATATTATATTATCATTCAAACTGAATAAAGTGTTATTAGAAATGTTTGTAATCCCTACTTGAATATTACTTTTATTTCGAAATTCACATGCTCATGTAAATCATGAATAGATATATCTCATTGTTGCGTACCAAAAATTCTTGACAGAGAAATGTTATCGTAGCTCAATATAGTTGTTTAGCACACACACACAAATAAAGATGTAAGAGAACCCTATTACATAGAAAACTTTGAAAAGAAAAAAAATCATGGGGTCTGGCCAACATTAGTAATCTACTAGAAAATTGAAAATACGAAGGTCTACTCTTCTTATAAAATAAGAAAGATGTGCGTTCAATGAGAAAAAATATATAAAAAAATTACCAAAAATAATTACTTTTGTCACAATCTAGCCTTGCGTTTAGAATTATATAAGGTCATAACGGACAATCGGATGGCGAAACCAAATTTGTTTACATTCATTTTCTATAAATAACATTTAATCATCCATAAATAAATGAAAGAGTAACAATATAAAGTAAATTAAACTAACACAGTTAACTTTCCTTCATTTCTGGTTGTATGTGTCTTCCATAAACAATTACTCTTTTACTCATTTTTACTTTGCAATTTTAACATGAAAATATTAATTTCAAATAAAATGAGCTTGCAAGTCAGTGAATACATATACTTTTGCACTACAGTGATATAATAAAAAGTGAATAATATGTATGTTAGTCAAAAATACTATAAATCAATATAAAGATATTAGACAGTTTACTTTTTCATATATGATTGTTCACAATAGTTTATAACATTCAATGTGTTTTGTTACATTAACAATATGTATATATTATTTTATATATATACAACTGTCACCGGAGTATCGTCTAAAATTATATCAATTAAGACACATCAATACTAATATCATTTTTCAATTACAAGCAAGAGTATTTTTGTATTTCCTCGCTAGTGCCATAAAAGAGTGAGCTCTCATAATTAAACATTCACATGCAAGCAAACAATATAGACAAACTTTTTCACATCATTCAATGTATACAATAAATTGAATTTGACAATAGATTGACATATACATATATCAATAACATACAATTCAATATGGTCAAATAAACTTAAAGAGTAGATAAATTATTTTGTTGTAGTATAAAATATTTTTGAACAATTAACAAAATGTATCTGATTTAAAAAAAAAATCAAATAATATTATAATTTAAAAATACAACTAATTACTTAATTTTCACCATGAGAAATGATCCTTTCAAATTCTTTTATTCTTTCTTCGATGTTCCCCGACCTTAATTAACATTACCTTAAAAAAATATTTAAACACAAATTCAAATTTATAAAAGAATTAATTTAAATAAATCTAACGTGCCTTACTAAATTTTATTGAGTGGATTATTTTGATCCTCCGTTGTATTTTAATTCAATTGCTCAACAAATTTAATAACAATACTTATTCAAGAAATTTAAAAATTAAATTAATAACAATTTTAAAATAAAAACAGATTGTATAAGCATAAAATAATAAACTTTTACATTTTTTCATCTTAGTTTTTCTCTTTTGTATAAACACTGACTTTGTTGTTCTCAATCCGAAACTTTTATAGTTTAATCCTAATTTAATCAAATCTATTGTTTGACATTTAAATAAATAAACATATAAATTTAATCCATTAATTAATATGAAAAGCATTAACCCCACATAAATACTTGGTTCGGCTTCCCTGCAAGCAAATGAGTGGCTCCTTCTTTCGTACTCAAGACGCACGTTCACCATCTCTCCCATTATGCTCATGCCCACACATATATGCTCACAGAACTTGAAAGAAATATTGCCTAAGGACTACGCTCGTAGAGCTACGTGCGTAGTCCAATCAAATGTTGCCCATGAAAAAGCCGGGCCCATCGACGAAATCAGGTTAAATGAACCCACGAACCCGGCCCGACCGAAACCCGAACAATTTCCTGTCAGCAAAAAAATATTTCACGGCCTAAGTGCTGTTCTATTACAGCTGAAGAAATATTTCGCAGCTCCGTACGCACGCAACTAGGGTTTCTGTTTAGGGTTTGGACGTCTCCTTGAACGTAGAGATGTCGGAGGAATTATACTTATCATGTACCCCAAACTTTGAAGATCGAGTGAGTCTGTATTGATATTTAGTTTTATGTTAGCTTAGAGTTGTCATTGTGTTTGTGGTATTGTCATTTTGTTTGGACCGTTTATATTTATAGTTTACTGGTATAGTTCTTGGAAGGCAACAATATTTTTGTTAATATGATAAAATTTTAGGTGTTTTACTACTGTGATTTTTGTGTTATTATGGTGTTAAGCTTATGTTTTTTTTGTGCTACTCTTGTATTTTTCTAATATTACTCTGGTATTACTCCAATGTTAAGTTGGTTCTTGCCTTTGATTTAATATTGTTACTGTGGTATAATAGTTGGCTTAGTCTGATGTAAAATTAACTATGGGGGTTTGCCTCTATAGGGAACCAGGAACCCAGATAAAATAAACATTATCTAATCCTCGTATTAAGTGGGGAACTTGTCAGCAAATAAGACAATTTCGCAGACCAAACGGATGTCACAAATTGTTTAGTCTAGATGATTGAATCTCTATTACAAGTGATATATTTACTCTTCGGAATAAATGTATTACTTGTAGTATTGTATTAAATCATCTAAACTATTTAAAATATGAGACTCGTTTGGTCTCACTTATTTTAAAAATTAAAATGTTACGTTTAAAAATAAAAAAGAGTTATATTTACATTTAAATTATTTTCAAAATCAGGAAATCATCATTTTTTCAAATTGTGAAAGTTAAAAAAAAACGGCCGACAAATTC
The DNA here is from genome assembly GCA_002079205.1 of Phalaenopsis hybrid cultivar. Lineage (NCBI taxonomy): Eukaryota > Viridiplantae > Streptophyta > Magnoliopsida > Asparagales > Orchidaceae > Phalaenopsis > Phalaenopsis hybrid cultivar. The sequence continues at coordinate 108,089 of JXCR01002355.1, forward strand.
TGGCGACTCCGCTGGGGACTGGTTCCTCTCTCCATCTTTGATCATGTGGTTTTCTTTTCAAACATTGGTAGTGTGTCTATGTCTCTCATGGGTCAGACTACCATTCTTCTGTTGACCTACTGTGCTCATTTATTCCTTGAGTCAGTACAGTCAACTCCACTTAGAGTCCAGGACCGTCTACTTAACCATCCTTAAGTGGAAAGGTCCAAGACCCTAAGGTTTAGTAGGGTGGACCCCTAATAGGTGTGGTGTGTTGAGGTCGGGTCGGTCCAATGTGGAATAGATCATTTCCTATTTTGGGCTAGCTCGTATGTCTCATAATCACTTCACTTCTCTTCTAAAATTTGTTTATCCTTTTTACAAGTCACGTCAAATTCCCTTTCAACTTTCCTCGACAATGTTGAAATCTCAAAACCCAATACCAAAACAAAGCAAATCACAAATTAGTGCCAAATTCACGAGGATAAATTTTAAAGGATACCCAGCTTATAAGACAAGTGCGTTAACTTGAGTACTACTGTTGAAATTGCAAGACATTGGACATCACTAACTTTCAGAAAATTTTCAAATGACAGAAAAAATGTCTTTCACAAAAGTTGATCTTTTCTTTCGCCACTGGAGAGGAGTTTGTTGTTAGCCAGAGTGAACTGTCTGACTTGACGGTCATTAAATTTGAAGAAGGATTCAATGATATTGAAGCCAAGTTTGGGAACGTCTTTGTTATCGTAATGAAGCCTGAAATAGATAAGTCCATCGAGCCTGTGGTGAAGTTTAATATCAAGTCTGTTAATGAAATTCCCCTTCTGAAGAGAGCATTGATTGAAAAGAATTTTGTTGTTGCTGTAAAGTACGCCACTAAGAGCACAAGGATCGGTCCCAGAAATATGTTTGCTTCTGCCACTGGATTCACTGCTACTACACCAACTGTTCCACTAAACAAAGGGAAGGAGATTCTTTACGAAGAAGTGTCTGTTGATGCTTTTGCTTGCCGTTTTCTGCATTCGAAATTGGGTCTAATTCAAAGTCTGTGCAATTTACTAAAACAAAAGAAAGGAGACGCAACCAGAAAATTCTAAGGGCTGAGAAGGCGAAAGCCACAGAGCTAGCTACTACTGACACTACCCTCTGACTAGGTGAAATAGGATTACGTGAGACCTCACCTCTATGCATGAGGAATAAGTTCCACCAGTTGCCTGCCACCTACCGAGAGGTTGGAGTCTATGGGGCTGTTACCACAGTACCGTCGTCATCCATCAATAATGGTCCAAGGCCGGTGACGACATTTGAAGAAAAATCTGAGATGATAGCAGGGGTGAACAAAGTATATTCTTTCAGAAAAGAAGTTGTAGCAAAGATGTTCCGGGATTTGATTAAAAATCCCAAATTCACATTACGAGAGTCAAAGAGGCCGGAAGAAGTCGATATGAAAGATCATCCCAACTACTATCCTTACCACAGACCGCTCGGACATACTATAGAAAATTGTATCAGCTTCAAAGAATGGCTTGAAAAGAATTTCAAAAATGAAAAAATAATGATTTCAAAAGAATATTTGGTAAATCCCGAAAGAGGAATGATTTCAGCTAATCCAGTTGCTCCATCTAATTTCCACACAACTACACCAGTGCTCAGCAAAAGAAGGTGATGCTCATCAAAAACCTTCAACTGACCTTAAAATTGTGAAAGGAAGATTGATCGAGGATCATTGGAAAAGCTTCGAGCCGACATTACACGGTTGTTTGAAGAACGAAGAAAAGATATGGGTGATGAACCCAAAAACTTTGCAGAAATTAATGTTAATGAGGCCAGAGCCACCTTATCCTCGTGCGATGCTCCTTTACCCACTAAGGAGAACGTCGTGGATGAGTTACGAAGAGTCATTCAACAACGTGATGAACAGATCAACCAGATGAAGAAACAACCAGAAGAAACGACGACCGCTATAGCCACTATTCAAGGACAATCACAATCACCGCCGATGGTACCCCCAGGGGCAAGCCATTCAGAAAACGTCCAAATCGTCGATGATAAGAATGAATTCACGTCGGTCAATGAAGATGATCAACCAAAGAAAGAGTCAGTTCATGAATCAATATCAGAAAAAGACATTAACCAAATGGTGGAACAACATGTGAGAAAAGCTCTGACTCAATCAAAAGGAGAGACAATGATTTTAAAGGGTAGGCCCTATCCTAAAGAATTTGATAATGTTCAATACCCTAAGGGTTTTATACCACCGTTGTTCAAGACATTTGATGGAACGGGAAACCCCTGGTAGTATGTTGCACACTTCCGAATAAGTTGTGGCAACGCGGGGGATAGTGATGCGTTATTATGTCGTCAATTTGTGAGCAGTCTTTCGTGAATCGCTTTTGACTGGTATGCTGAACTACCCAATGGCTCAGTAAAAACATTTGCAGAGTTAGAAGACCTCTTTGCTAAGCGGTTTGTTGAGGCTAGACACCATTTCACCGTCGGTGATCTTGTGACCGAGCAACAGAAGCCAGCCGAAACATTGATGGACAACATTCTGCGATGGAGGAATTTGAGCATGAAATGTGAGCCACAACTCCAAGAACAACACGCAGTTGAAATCCTTCTAAAGACCATCCATGGTCCAGTGGGTTTCTTACTCAAGGGATTCACCATTAAGACATTTGAAAAACTGCTTATAAAAGTTGAGAATCTTCAGGAAGAAGCGAAACATGTTGGATTTTTTGAGAAGGTTGGAAAGCTAAAGCCCTTAAAGATATCTGAAAAGAAATATGGGACTGCAGCAGTGGTTGACAGGGGCAAGCGGCCGTTGCAAATTCAAGTGGAACAGTCTCAACAGATCTACCAACGTCGCCGTCAGCATATTCAACAATCATCTCAACAGAGACCTTACCAGATAGACGAAGGGCATGTTCCAATCATGAATACTCGATCAAATGGGATATATTCTTTTAAAGATGAAGCAACGAAAAAGATGTTCCGCAGTTTGATCAAGAATCCCGAGTTCAGGTTGTCCAAGCCAAAGAAGCCTGATAAGATCAACAAAAAAGGACATCCGAGATATTGCCCGTACCACAGTTTCATTGGACACACCATAGAGGAGTGTTGCAATTTCAAAGACTTACTCGAGAAGAAATTCAAGAATGGGGATGTAACGATCCCGGAAAAGTATTTGAAAAGAACCTGAAAAATGTTTTGTTAATATGATTTCGGTCGATCCTAATGTTCCGATTAACTCCGGTGCAGCTTTCGAGGAATGTAACTTCTTTTGATTACTATTGTACTACTTTTATTGTCGAAAGAGATGTTAGTAGTATCAATGTTTGCTTGTCTCATCCCTCCTGCAATAAATGAAATAAAAGAAAGTTTGTTGTTGTCCAAGATTGTTCAATACTTGAAAAGCTCAGCATCCCAAAAGAAAATTTTTTGGATATTTCTAATACGAATATGACTTCAGGGGAGAATGAAATTAATGTCCTAATAACTGAGTCATCCACTTTAGGGAATTTGGACTGGGTCATAAGCTGATTTCAAAATAAGATAGTGTGGTTAAAATACGAGTAATTGACTCGGGATATCACGAGCCTTTTAATTTTCTGCCATGTGATTGGGTCCTAGCTTTCAAAAGAGTTATAATATCTTAGAATTCATCTTAAGAAGTATTTAAGAATTATTTGTCAAGGAAATTTGGACATTCAAAATCTTTAACATACGTTTCACCAGATATAGTAATTCTCAGAAAACAAACGGGCAAAAAGAAAAATTGTAAATCCCCTGAGAAGAAGCTTGAGATGAGCATAAAATAAAAAATTGGTGTCTGAATTCAGACATTCAAAATCTTTAAATCATGCTCTACCAGATATAGTAATTCTCAATAAAAAAAGGGAATAAAAAAAAGAAATGAAAAATCTCCCTGAAAAGAAGCTTGAGGTGGATGTACAATCAAAAATTGGTATACAAATTTCTCCTAATTAATGAGACTTGGAATGCTCTCTTAAGGAAATTTTCCGGATATTATACTCAAGAAAAAGTTCAGCGATCTAGAGTCTTTTGGTTGGTTATTAATTGACTCAGAAATATCTTCGGTAAGTGAAAAATATTTTGATCACACGACCAAATTTCTGAAATCTGTTTAGGCTCAGAAAGAAAGAATTAAAAAGATGACGATCATATTAACAGTTAATGGAAAATCAACCTTGAAGTCAAATCCTTCAACGCTCAGCAAATACAACTCCAGTAGCAATTCAAAGAACGTTAGAGTTATTCCTCAAAAACGACAAGAACAACTTTTACATATTCAATGTCAAAGCAAGCGACAACTACTACAAATGAGGCTACGAAGTTACAGCCTCTCGAGTTGTGACGTCCTAAGAAGTAGCACATCTTTATATGTACTTGAGAGAATATAATTCTGAAAGTACCTTAAAGAATGGGTTATTCTTACACATACCTGCAGTCAACGGATAGTACATCAAGAAGTATTGTGCATCGTGAAGTTTCAAAGACAACATCATTCTTAAAAAACACAGATGCTGTACTTGTCTAAAACTGGGTCATTTTCCTCTTGTGGAATAGGTTAGCTGGCTCTATAGAACCACTCTTCTCAGACTCTTGTCTGGTGCATATGAGGTTTGGATAATTCTACATATAGAGCTACATCTCTTCCCATAGGAATAATTCTTCAATCAGCTTTGAGGTTGGATGCGAATCTCTGACATTCCTTCTCAAGTTGATTCTTTTGTTCACCTCTTGGAATTGATTTGAGTGCCTCCAACATTCTTTCCCAATGTGCCTTCTTTAAGAACTTTCATAAGCTCCATAATTCTTTATGAATATTCATATATTTGTAACAACCACATGAACTCTCACAAAATTCTACACTGCATAAATTGCTACATATATTTTTCACAACTCCCAAATTCTACAAGTTTCATAAGAATTTCACAAACTTCCCATGAATTTTCCACAAAAATAAAATCGAAATTCTAGAGGTTGAGGATTTTACATTTGATTCTGCGTTGCTTTAGGAGCTCCTCCTATCGCAATCTTTCAAAATCAAAATTCTAGATGTTGAGGATTTTACATCCAATTCCGCTTTGCTTTAGGAGCTTCTCCCATCGCAATCTTTCAAAATCAAAATTCTAGAGGTTGAGGATTTTATATCCGATTCTGCGTTGCTTTAGGAGCTCCTCCTATCGCAATCTTTCAAAATCAAAATTCTAGAGGTTGAGGATTTTATATCTGATTCCGCGTTGCTTGAGGAGCTCCTCCTATCGCAATCTTTCAAAATCAAAATTCTAGAGGTTGAGGATTTTACATCCGATTCCGCGCTGCTTTAGGAGCTCCTCCTATCGCAATCTTTCAAAATCAAAATTCTAGAGGTTGAGGAGTTTATATCCGATTCCGCGTTGCTTTAGGAGCTCCTCCTATCGCAATCTTTCAAAATCAAAATTCTAGAGGTTGAGGATTTTACATCCGATTCTGCGTTGCTTTAGGAGCTCCTCCTATCGCAATCTTTCAAAATCAAAATTCTAGAGGTTGAGGATATTATATCCGATTCCGCGTTGCTTTAGGAGCTTCTCCTATCGCAATCTTTCAAAATCAAAATTCTAGAGGTTGAGATTTTATATCCGATTCCACGTTGCTTTAGGAGCTCCTTCTATCGCAATCTTTCAAAATCAAAATTCTAGAGGTTGAGGATTTTATATCCGACTCCGCGTTGCTTTAGGAGCTCCTCCTATTGCAATCTTTCAAAATCAAAATTCTAGAGGTTGAGGATTTTATATCCGATTCCGCGTTGCTTTAGGAGCTCCTCCTATCGCAATTTCTCAAAAATTAAATCAAAATTCTAGAGGTTGAGGATTTTATATCTGATTTTGCGTTGCTTTAAGAGTTCCTCCTATCGCAATCTTTCAAAAATCAAATCAAAATTCTAGAGGTTGAGGATTTTACATCTGATTCCGCGTTGCTTTATGAGCTCCTCCTATCGTAATCTTTCAAAATAAAAATTCTAGAGGTAGATGATTTTACATTCGATTCCGCGTTGCTTTAGGAGCTCATCTTATCGCAATCTTTCAAAATCAAAATTCTAGAGATTGAGGATTTTACATCCGATTCCGCGTTGCTTTAGGAGCTCCTCTTATCGCAATCTTTCAAAATCAAAATTCCAGAGGTTGAGGATTTTACATCAGATTCCGCGTTGTTTTAGGAGTCCCTCTTATCGCAATCTTTCAAATTAAATTCTCAAGGATCGGTGTTAGGCCCCCTTCAATGGATGTTAAGGCTTCTGATTCCTTCAAATTTCAAATTCCCGATGATCGGTGTGAGACCCCTTTTAATGGATGTTAAGGCTTCCGATTCATTCACATATTCCCCACAAATTTATATATTTGAATCTTCGTATTTCCTCAATGAACAAGATATTTTTCCCGTCACCACTTAGGTTGAATGTGAGTCCCAGTGCTTTCCTTCCTAACGTGACAAAGTTTTTTTTCCCGTTACCACTTAAGTTGGATGTGAGTCCCAGAGCTTTCCTCCTCAATGTAGCAGACATATATTTCCCGTCACCACTTAGGTTGGATGTGAGTCTTAGTGTTTTTCTCCCTAACGGGACAATTTTTTTACCGCTACCACTTGAGTTTGATGTGAGTCCCAGGGCTTTCCTCCTCAATACAGCAGAGATATATTTCCCGTCACCACTTAGGTTGAATGTGAGTCCCAGTGCTTTCCTTCCTAACATGACAAAGATTTTTTTTTCCCGTTACCACTTGAGTTGGATGTGAGTCCGAAAGCTTTCCTCCTCAATGTAGCAGACATTTTTCCCGTCACCATTTAGGTTGAATGTGAGTCTCAGTGTTTTCCTTCCTAACGTGACATATATGTTCTCCTCATCACATGTCAGTTATTATATAACATCCCCAGTGGCATGTCGAGTTAGAAATTCCAGCCACTTTTTATTTTTCTTTGAAGTCTAACATTTATGGCACAAGATCATCGTTTTATAAACGAGTGGTTATTAATTATTTTGTGAAGACTCAAGGGAAAAGGTCCTAATAGGACTTCAAGCCTTAAGAAAACATCGTCATGACCTTTTTGTCACATACACACACCAAATGCACAAAATTCACTGAGTTGCACGAAATCGGACAATTAAGCCTAAAGGACGGGTGAAAATGCAAACTTCTCTGGATGACCTCCGACGGCAAAGTCCCAATTCTAGTTTTCTAAGATAGTCAGTAGGAACTCCTAAAGCTAGATTCTAAGACCCTAGAAAAAGAAATGACCTCAAAAAATGAGATCAACAAATGGACCCCTAATAGGTGTGGTGTACGGAACAAGCACGCCGCGCGTATTGATGTTGACCGAATGGATCAACAAACCGAGGAATGTTTAAGTAGACCGATGGAAGGTCGAACTTGATATGAAATTGAATTTGAGTTGGATTCCAAATCGGGAACCCAAAACTCGAGAAAGATTTTGTGAATGAAAGAGTTGGAGATTGACAGATATATATATTTTCAAATTGTAGTTGTAGACTTGAGTTTTCAAATAACTTTTTAAATATGTGCAAAGGAAAGATTCAACATTTGACAATAATATCAAAGAATATGGGTAGAGGAAGAATTAAGAGTACTATATCAAAATGGACTGTGTCAACGCGTTCGGAATACCAATTTTGGTAGGAAATGACACTCATATTACCATATTTTTAACACGAAAAAATTAACATGCGAATCAATGAATTCGTCAAAACGACCTCTGACGGCTAAATGAACTGCCCCGATGCGTCCGGAATGTCGAAATTACCTAAGGGGACACCCATTTTTCTAGGGCGCCGCACATGAATAAATTGCACAAAAATTGATATATATATATATATACATTTTAAATAAAAAAATCCTTATTTTTTTTTAAAATACCTTAAATATCTAAATCCCTAAACTCACGCACACCTCCCTCGCTCGTCTGTAAGTCCCGCCCCGTCCTTCGTTCGCGAGACCGATCGACCCCCCATCGTTCGCGAGACCGACCGAGTAGCCCTCTTCCTCGCGAAGCTTTGGCCGAGGTCCCCTCCTCGTACGTCTGCCGCCCTGCGAAAAGTTTCCACGTCGTGTCATGTTCCTCTGCGACAAAGCTCCGCCTCTGTCGTCCTCTCCTCACGCGAGGTTTATCGCTTCTCCTGCCTCGGCTCACCGCCCTCCTCCTCCCTTTTTTGCTATAAAAACCCCATTTTGGGAGTTCCTTAGGGCTGGCCAAAATGTCTGAGAGTGGGGAGGTGCTGCCAAAATCTCTTTTAATTTCATTCTTACATTTTCTCCTCATCTTCTGTGGCTTGGGGGTTGTTGAAAATTTTGAGAGAGTTCTTGAGAGATTTTTAGGGAGATTCGGGTGCTTTTCTACCTCTATTCTTCATTCGATTAGGGTGATTTCTTTTTTGTTTTCCCTGTTGGAGAGGAAGTTTTGTTCCTTTGCTGTTCGAAGATCCCGGAGACCCGAATTTGTCGTGTCGAAAGCTGGAAATCGTGAGAAATTTTCGTGGGTTGCTATTGAAGTGATTTTCTCAAGCCTACTTTACTCTTTCTTTGCTTTAAGTTTACAAAAAGGAAAATGTATCCTTCTGCTCTCCTCTATTTTTTACTATTTCGGATGGCATAAAAATATTCCCAGTTTTTTTTTAAAAGCGTTAAGAAGCATGGTTTGTGTATGTTCAGTGATTTATGCATGAAATAGTCCTCTTGGACATCAAAATATAGCATACCGTGGTTGCTTTCTCTTCTTCTATGCTTAAGACATTTGGTATACATGATAAATGAAAGCATTGGAAGAGTAGTCTAGAAATGCAATTTTATTCCTTTATAAATGTCTATGGAAAGACATACTTGAGGGCTGCCTCTATTACTTTCGTTGCTTGAAATATTTGGAAGTATGAAATATATGCTGAAAATTATTTTATGGGATGGAAAGAAAGCATGTTTGGGCTTATATTTTCATTCCCTATTGCTGCCCCTCATCAAAATACATACAACAAATTATATTTATGAGCTGGAAAATGTATGTGGAGCTCATATATTGTTTCTCCTGCTGTTCCTTGATGAAATATATGCTGAAAATTGTTTTGAGAATTGGAAAAGACATGTTTGAGGCTCATTTCATGATCCTCTATTGCTGCCCCTTGCTAAAATACATGTTGGAAATTGCATTTTACTTAACTTATTTGGTATGCTCGGTTGGTCATGTTCTTGTGCTCGGTTTGGGCTCCTTTTAGTGATTTATGTTAACTGAAATACTTTACTGTTTCGTTTCTTTTTTTTTCTGGATTTGGTTTGTTCCTCGTGATGGACTCGATTTGCCCAATTTCTTGGGCACGATTTGGCGGTTGTTTTTGTTCCCTCTCTGGTTTTACATGTGAGCTTGTTTGAGAATTTATTTGGGGTGGATTGGGTGTCTGTCTTGCTCTTCTCCCTAATTCTATCTGTGGGCTTATTTGTGAATTTGTTTGAGGCTAGTTTTATGGTTGTTTTGCTTTTTTTCCAGGGCTTAGCTGTGAGCCTCAATTGGTGGATGTTGCCTTACGGTTCTCTTTTGTTGCCTTCTACTCGTGACCCCTGTTTGTTATGATCGATATTGGGATTGGCTAGAATTTGGTTTGTTCCTTATTTTAGCCTGGTCATGGGCTTCCCCTATGGTTATTTTATGATTAATTCAAGCTTAAATAACATTGAGTTGATACTTATTGTGTTGACTTTGGGTATTGTTTGGTGTTGTTGCCTTTGGAGCCTTCCTTTTGGCCCTTACCCGTGAGTCTGTTATGATATTGGAGTCTTATTCGATAGCGTTCTTTTTTTTTTACAACATGTTGGATTGATATCACATTATAAATTTTTTATGGAGGTTGGGAATAATTATTTTTGACATCAGTATGTTTTTCTAGAAGGCTGGGGAATTATTTCTTCCATTAATTTGTGCTTCTTCTTTTATGAAATGTGAAAGGGCTTGTACAATTTCATTTAAAAAAAAAAAGATAGGGTTGATGTAAAATTGAATTTAAAAAGGGGGTTTGAAAATTCATGAAAATGCCACGCGTTGATAAAAAAGTGAGAAAATGATATCTTTCTAAGATTGATTCAAAGCTCTTGAAGCTTCATTTTGGGATTAATATCAAATTTAATTTATAAAGGGGTTTGGAAATCCATAAAATTGCCTCTTGGAAAGGACATCCTTCTCGGGATTGATCCGATTATTTTTTTTTTTTGACGAATTTAATCGTTTTAGACTAATACATTCATGATTTTAATTTAAGCTTCATTGATTTGGCTTGGTTTTAATAATGGATCGGTCTCGTTTTCGTTTATTTTATTTTATTTTATTTTTTAACGGTCAAGTTAAAAATGAGAATTTTTGATTTAATTATATTCATAAATGATTCAGTCTTAAGGGAAATATGAAGGAAAGAAAAAGGGAGAGAAAATTAAAAATAAAATTTGGATTTTTGAGGTGATAAAACCTAAAGAAAATAGAATAGCGAACCATCTACCGTTCATTTTTGCATATGAAAGGTAAAATTGTAAATTGGAAGAATAGTTAGGGGTTGAAAGCAAATCAGAGCTTAGATAATAATTAGGGACATGGATTGAAAATATTAGTAGACCTACACTTAGGTTCCTTAAGCTTTGAATAAACTTAAATCCAATTGTTCTAACTAGGTTTGAAACACACTTCATAATTCTTTTGCCAAAACTATAGGTTTACCCTTTAGGTTTTAGGAGTCTGATGATGAGCTAAGCTTAATCTAAAGATGTTTGAGGGTTAGTTGAAAGGACACTTAACTGAGATTAGACACTTTAGAACCATTTCAGGCCCAAACTAAAGTGTAGGCTTCCTAAATCTTAGGAGCACACCTTGAGAGAGAGTTTATCATCTTAATGTTCAAATGATCTTAAGAAGCCAGACATCTGACCCCAGTTCATGAGATAACTAGAACATTAGACACGATGGTGTTGTGATTCATGACTGATTTAATTGGATCAAATAATGAAATTCTTATCTTAACTTGACCAAACTGAAAATGCTCCGGGATTTCAATTTGTCTTACACTCAAATCCTCCTAGCAATTGAGGACATTCCAATATCACATATAAATTTTCTAATCATGGGTTTTTATATGTGATATTGTATTTCATTTTATTTTGGGAGTATATTGCATTAACACGGTAACGCAACGGTATAATGAATTAACACAGCGGAGTAACGCAGTAACGCACACAACGGAGTAACGCAATAACACGTGTTATTAATGTATTAATCACTTGTTATTTACGTGTTATCCATCAACAGTCCAATGTACAAATTTAATCAATGTTTACAGATGTTACAGTACACCAACGTGTACAATTTCAATCAACCTATCACTCACTTATGGAATTCATCAACATTCTAGTGTATGTTTCAATTAGTTGTGGTGCATAATATTTTTGCAATAAGGGGGTAATACCAAGTACAATTTGAGTGAATTATTTTATATAAAAGACAGTCAAGTGATACTGAATTTCAACAACATGCCTGAGTCAGACAATCTGTCAAACTTTCCTCGAATGCATTAACAATTCACGACTAATTGATGCTTCTTGTTCTTTTTCTGAATGTAATGGTTAAAGTTAGGAGTAGGCATTATACATGAAATGAAGAAAATATTAAATCAACAAATTTGTATTTTTGACTTTCTTATTTTTCTCCCAATAACCTTTCAACCTAGATGTAGATAATCTTTCGGCCTTAATTTTGCAGAATCGTTCACATTGCATTCTATATTTGTAATTTTTTTCTTCTTTCTTGTTTTCTTTACTTCGGTCGTTCTCCCTGTTAGAGCATCGTCAAAATCTACAGATAATTTTTTAAATGTGCCACAAACAGAGCGCAACATAAGTTATATTTATTTAAACTGTAGCTTGTATAAAAAATTATCGCATCCATAAAACAGTCATAATTCAGTCCGGATACCTATCACTCCAAAAAATGTTTGTTAACCTACCAGACTCATCTGCTTGAAAATCTCAAGCAAACATATTATCCCCAGCTTACCTCTCCATGAACAATTACATTAGAGCATTGACATCTCTCTGTTCAATTCTCTGTCTTCTTTCTCTTTGGATGAAATGAAATGCATCTCTCTTAGTGCATTCCAAATTCTCCACACCACCAACCTCTGTGGCAATGAAATTATATGCATGTGTTGCTCTGATCCGTGAACCTGTCATTGATCTCAATACATCTGCATTCAACTCACTTATACTTCTGTTGGAACGAAGATGTTTATCACCACTTTCGGCCAAAGGATGATTGTGATTTTCAATGAATTTCGTCACTGTCCAATTGACTTCGAGATCAACAGCAAATCAAATCATAGCCTTACAGTCAGTCCTCGTGTCTACTTTTTTGAACTTAACTGTAACCATGCAATTAGGTTCTTTCTTGTAGCTAGTTTTTCCACAAATATAATATTTGATCTTGAGTTCCTTGTAGTTCGACCGGTGGCTAGTATGGTCCTTCCGAATAGTGAATCATACGTTATGTGCATAGACACGATAGCGTTCATATGTTTCTTGCTCATTGTGGACAGTGCTACTTAGAAACTTCTCTGCAATTGGTTCATTACAAACATGAGTTGACACACAGGACTGCATAACACTATGATAACATCAGCATAACATCATAATAACATCAACATTCACATCAAACTAAGCCAACTATTATACCACAATAACGGTATTAAATCAAAGGCAAGAACTAACATAACATTGAAGTAATACCTTAGTAACATCAGAATAACACAAGAGTAACAACAAACAAACACAAGCTTAAAACCATAATAACACAAAAAATAACATCATTATAACACGAATAACAACACTGTACAACAATACCCAATAAAACTACATCAACACCAACATTTACATTAGACTAAGCGAACTATTATATCACAGTAACAGTACTAAATCAAAGGCAAGAACCAACATAACATTAGATTAATATCAAAGTAACAACAGAATAACACAAGAGAAACATCAAACAAACACAAGCTTAAAACCATAATAATACAAAAAATAATATCATTATAACACAAATAACAACACTGTACAACAGCACGCAATAACACTACATCAACACCAACATTTACATCAGACTAAGCCAACTATTATACCACAGTAACAACACTAAATCAAATGCAAGAAACAACATAATATTTGAGTAATACCGGAGTAACATCAGAATAATACAAGAGTAACACCAAAAAAACACAAGCTTAACACCATAATAACACAAAAATCGCAGCAGTAAAACACCTAAAATTTTACCATATTAACAAAAATATTGTTGTCTTCCAAGAAATATACAAGTAAACTATAAATATAAATAACTTAAATAATATGACAATACCACAAACACAATGACAACGCTAAGCTAATATAAAACTAGAGATCATTACAGACTCACTTGATCTTCAAAGTTCAGGCTAAATGATGGGTGTAATTCATCTGGCATCTCAACATTCAAGGAGACATCCATCGAATCCCTAAAAAGAAACCTTAGCTGCGTGCGTACGGTGCTGCAATAGAACAGTACTTAGGTCGCGAAATATTTTTATGTTGGCGGGAAATTATTCAGGTTTCGGTTGGGTCGGGTTCGCATGTTCATTTTGCCTGATTTCATGCTTAATTTAGTCTAATTTTGTCGGTGGGCCCGGCTTTTCGATGGGGCGGCATTTGACTGGACTACACACGTAGCTCTAAGTGAGGCAATATTTCTTCCAGCTTCGTTCTTTCCACAAGCACAGTTCTCTCATCTCCTCCTTTCTTCCTTCGAGTGTCACATTTAGGGTTTCGGCAATTCGACTAGGGTATTCTCGCAAGCTTTCCTCGCAAAAGGCCCACCCCATCCTACTCCTAGTCGCAATGAACTTTGCCCCTGTATGCCTCGCCTCCTGCACGTGACGACTCACGCGCTTGTCACCTGCAAGCAAATCCTTCTCCTTGGCTTCAACTCTTGTGTGCCCTAGAATGTCCCTGCTACAAGCAGCAGTGGACTGCCTCTTCGCTTCTCTGTTGTCGTCTCCTTGGATCGACATCTACAGGAGAACGCACTTACAGCAGGCAATCCTGCACACAAAGCGCCTCCTCTCCTTCGCTCAGAACTTGTAACTTCGGCTTCGTCTCCCTTTTCCCCAAACGCATTAGCACTCGCACATGTGGCGTAAACTTCCTTTTCTTCTTCCTCCTCGCTCTTCCCTTCTTCTGTTCTATCTTCTGTTTCATTTATGTTGTCACTTTGGCTTGAATGAGGTTCCCTTCTCTCAATAAAAAAACTGTTGAGGCAACGATTGATTCAAATCAACACGAATTTAAATTCTTTAACTTAATTTATTTATTTATTATAATTATTTTTTATTAGTACAATCTNGCATGTGGCGTAAACTTCCCTTTCTTCTTCCTTCTCATCGCTCTTCCCTTCTTTTGTTCTATCTTCTGTTTCATTTATGTTGTCACTTTGGCTTCAATGAGGTTCCCGTCTCTCAATAAAAAAACTACTGAAGCGACGATTGATTCAAATCAACACCGATTTAAATTTTTAACTTAATTTATTTATTTATTATTATTATTTTTTATTAGTACAATCTTCTCTTATAAAAATTTAATCCTCACAATTTGCAAATATATCCCGAGCCTCAAATCATTATAGGAAAAACATGAACTATCCATAAATTTTTATTAAAAAACCCATATCTTATTATTTAAGATAAAAAGTATATACAATAAAATAATGTTCTGATATAAGATAACTCAACTAAACTTCCCTTATCAACTGAAGATAACTGCAAATATATCGTCACATCTAAAGCAACGTAAGACAACTAAAACCACACACACCAACTGAAATAAAAATACATTTGAATGACATTCATATCATGTGCAAGGAAACATGACATTCATCAGGCCATACTAGCATCAACATCAACAGTTTCTCCAAGCCTCTACTACGAGTAAGGCATAAACTCAAGATCAAATTGGTTGTCTTGGTTGAACTTTAGTAGGAATTAAAGTTGTAGATTATATCCTTCTTTTCCCACTTATAGTCTTTTGAAAAGGAACTTTGTCTGGTTTTTATCCTTCAATTTTTTTTCTGACCAAGTAAAGGGCAATATTAGCTATGTGATTAGACTGACTACACCAATAACACATGAGATCCTATCAAACATTCACATTTATGCTGTTTTCCACATTTGATACGAGTACTTAAATTCTCACAGTTAAATAACACATACGAGAAGTTGGATGCTATGTTCATTGGGGTTGTCGTAACGGGAGTTCATACTTTCACCCCAAATGAACAGGGGTTTGCTGACTTACCACAGGACATGGAAACCGAGCATATAGTTGAGTCAGGAGAAGGTCTCAACCAAATAAATACTGATGTTCAAAACACTGGAGGGAGAAAGCGTCCCCGGGTCGACAAAAATAAAAAAGGAGTTGCATTTGTCAGAAGTACCATAGAGACATTGCTTTAATCCTGTAAAGCTAGGTTTGAACCATCGCAGGACAGCGCAATTGAGGAATGTCTTCAGCTTCTAAATACATATCCTGGTATTAAGGTCGACCAAGAGATTTATGTGAAGTATGTGAAGTTGCTAGGAGACCCAACTCGCAGACAGTTTTTAACGAAGTTGGACCAAGAATTCTGACTCGCTTACTTGCGCTCTTACATGAATGATTGACAGCTTATGTCATTATATTTTATTTTACTATCGAACCTCGTAATATTTATGTTATGAACTCTTTATTGTTTTTTCATGGGGACACAATCATGTCTTTTATTCTATTATGTAGTTTTTTTTACATCAACTATCATATCATAACTATTTTATTCTTTACTATTTTTTCATGTTTTATTCTACTATGAACCGCTTCAATTTTTATGTTTTTATGAATAGGGTTTCCTGCTTTTCCCGATATTCTAGCATGTTTAAATATTTATCATTTTTAAGATATTGTAGAATGGATGAAGAGCAAGTTAACCACAACCGTGAAGCCACTCTCATTCTTACCTTGTTATATCATTACTGCCATACATACGTCGATCGAACCCCTTGTATGACGTCGAGTCATATTGGGGATAGATGGGTGGGTGAGTTATTACGGGTCCACCCTATACGGTTTGCCAACATGTTCTGTATGACGAAGGAGATATTTCTTGACCCGCTTGATGAACTTTGAAACCTTCGTGGGTTGCACGGCTCAAGAAGAACTACAACAAGAGAGGTGTTGGCAACTACCCTCTACATTTATCCCAAAATGAATCCATTATAGGTGCTATGGAGCGATTTCAACATTCCTCGAAAACCATCAGCAGATATTTTTCAATAGGTTTGAATGCTCTTGTGAGTTTGACATGCAAGATAATTAAGCCTGAGGATATAACGTTCCAGTCCATTTCCACACATATTGGAAATGACGCACGATACATGTCGTTCTTCAAGGTATTTCTTTAACATAAATTTAATATACAAAAGTGGTATACATGTGAAATGTTAATGGAGAATTTCTTGAACAACAGAACTGTATTGGAGTTATTAACGGAACACATGTTGATGTACGGCTATCTGCTACAGAGAAGGTGGCCTATATTGGACGTTGTGGCTCCCCCACACAAAATGTGATGGTTGTGTGTGATTTCAATATGTTTTTTATATTTGTGATGGCTGGATGGGAATGTAGCGCACATGATAGTCGTGTCTTCCACTTTGCTACTAGAAACCGAAGACATGGTTTCCCGCACCCACCTCCAGGTACATATCTACAGTAACTATGTTTCATTTCCTATTTTCATTGCTAACTACCATAACTAAACAGGTAAGTACTACTTGGTCGACGTCGGATATCCCTTACAAAGGGGATATCTCAAGTCTTATCCAAATACGAACTATCATATCCCTGATTTTGAAAGATCCAGCGGGGTAGCACGAGGAAAGAAAGAATTATTTTAAAAAAGACATTCCTCCTTGTGCGGCGTGAACGAAAGAGTCTTCAGAGTGTGGAAGAAAAAGTGGGGGTGCAGATAGTAGTGGCCACTATGGCACTACACAACTTCATTCGACAACATCACTCTTGATCGGATGCAGAATTTGTCGTGGTAGAGGATGATTTACTGCAGATCTCACCTGAAGCATTTGAATTCCATGTGGGACGCACCATACCACAGCTTGAAATGGAAGCACTAGATGCACACACTCAAGATGGTGAAGGTGCATTGGAGATGGCAGCTTTGAGAGAGATAATAGCCGACGACATTAGTCAATCTTGAATGAACATGCCATGTTTCTTCGATTTGGAATGTGATGGATATTGTTGGATTTGTTCTCTTCCGGGCTTCACCATGCGTTGCTTGAAAGATTATATTTTTTGCTTGCAAGATTTTGTATTTTGTGTTTTTTTATTCAACATCAGAATTATTATCATGATGATTATTGATATTATATAAGCTTGCTATGATGGACTTTCCTCAGAATTCTTGAAAGTTTAACAATTTTAAATCATTTGAAGAGCCTGTATGATAATGCTTTTTAGCTCCTTTACCTTTCAGGAAAAAAAAATAAGGTAATCATTTGGATAGATATCTACATGGATGGGGCCAACCGGTTTTGTGCATTTCTTTTCAACAAGATGGTTTTGTGTTATTGTTATATAATCATAATATGATGGAGTAGAATAGTGATGGTGTGACGTTTCTTTCATGTAGCTGGGAAATTATAGCTTTAAATTTATATATATTTCATATATAACACCTAAATTCTTATACTGTTTTTGGATAAAATTTCATTAATAATGCTTTGTATAATTTCATGCCTCTTAGGTTCAACCGGTAGTGAGTTGGGATTGGATGTAACTGAGATCTTTAACCAGCTTAAATGTAAAATTAAACATTGAAAGATTTGCATACATGCAGCACAATTTATATATTTTTTCATATATTACACCAAAATTTTATTTCTATAATCATGCAACCTTATCGAAGCGTGAAAAATCTTGCTCTGATGATTTCTTGCCCGGCTATGTTAGTAATCTTTCTAATTTTCGTCAAACTTATTTTTTAATTTTTTAGAAAATTTTGTTTTAGTAATGCTCAAGTGTTAGATATGAAAATATATCAAAATTGAATTGGATATGTTTTTATTAATTTTCTTTTTCAAATTGTATGTTTTTTATTAAAAATTTTATAACTGTCTTTCATCAAAATGCACAAATAAAACAGTTAAACAGTTTATCCAAAATAGGGGCAGTATGGTCATTTATCAAGAATCAGTTGTTTTCAAAATGTACAAATCAAACAGTCAGACAGTTTATATGGATCAGCAGAAATCAGCAGCTTATCAGAATCAACAGCTTATCTGGATAAGCTGGATAAGCCGCAGCTACCCCAAACAGACCCTAAATCTACTTAAAATGAATTTAGGATTTATCTCAATGCATCCCAGTGTTTGATCCACATGCTCTCCCTCGTCAATGCTCTTTCTCTTGTGTGGTTCCTTACGTTTTTTATAATCAATCTCTACATGTCTGGTCAGTTCCACTAACATTGTGTAATCATAAATCCTTAATTGTGCCAACTAACGTCTTATCAAATTCTTCAATTCAAAAATAACGTGTAGCACTTCTCTTCCGCAGTAGAATCAACAGTGTCATCGTCACCATTATATGGGTCAGGGTATTTGTTTTTACTGCTAAAGCAAACGACTTCCTCATTTCTAACCACATTACCATCTTCTATGATCTTGGAAGAGTTCATTTGTCTGACTTAAAATAAATAATTAATTAGCTTTAACTTAAACTTTTGGTTATTATTTGATTCTCTGTGATTATTTTATAGGCTCTTTCATTAAAATTGTATTGCTTATTCTTAAATCTTATGTTTTGCTAACACTTTTGTAATGACCCCACCCAGGGTTTGAATTTATTAAAGGCGGGACTATTTTCTATATTCCTTTTTTATAAGTAACATTTAATCATCTAAAAATAAATGAATGAGTCATTGTGTAAAGTAAATTGAAGTAATACACTTAAAGTTATCTAATTTTCTATTGTTCATAACTTCCACAAATATTTCCCTTATTACTATTTTTTACTTTACAATTTTATTGTTAAAATATTAATTTAAAACAAAATGAGCTAGCAAGCCAAAAAAATACTCATACTCCTAAACTATAGTAACATAACGAAAAGAAAATAATATATAACTAGTTAGAAATACTATAAATCACTATAAAAGTAGTCATTTTACTTTTTAAGATATTATCGTATATTATAGTTCATAACATTCAATGTTTTTTACCATATCAAATATATCCATAGCATTTTATATTTATATAACTGTCACAGGAGTACCGTCTAAACATATATCAATTAAGACACATCAATATTAATATAAGTTTTTAATAATGTGCACATGCACCTTAGAAATCCACTAGTACCATAAAGTGGTGAACTCTATGACAACCAAACATGCATATGCAAGCAATTAAAATAATCAATCTCATTCTTATCTTTATATCCAGTAAATAGCATAAAACATTGAATTATGAAATAGATGGATATATAAAGATATTAGTAACACACAATTCAATATGATCAAATGAACTTAGAGAACATATAAATTATTTTAATTTTAGTATTGTAATATAAAATCTATCTAAACAATTAACATAAGGTATCAAACTTAAAAGAAAATCAACACTACTAAAATTTAAAAGTATAATACTCACCTTGATTTCACCTTAAGAAATGATCCTTTCAAATTCTATTATTCTTTCTTCTATATTCCCTAACTTCAAATAATGTTACTCCAAAATAAGTTTATACACAATTTCAATTTTATAAAAAGTTTAATTGAAATAACCCTAATATACATTGCTAAAACTTATTTAGTTGATTAGTTTGATCCTCTTGTTTTTTAATTTAATAGCACATCAAATTTGATCACAATATTTACTTAAGAAATTTTATTATTAAATTAATAACACTCTTAATGAAAGTAATTTATATATGTAAAGCATAAAACCATAAACCCTTATATTTCTTCATCTTTTCTTCCTTCTTTGCACAAACACTAACTTTGATCTCCCAAATTTGAAACTTAATAATTTCAACCCTCATTTAATTAAACCAATTGTTTAACATTTAATAAATAAACATATAAATTAAATTTGAAACACTAACTTTGATCTCCCAAATTTGAAACTTTATAATTTTAATCCTAATTTAATTAAACCAATTGTTTAACATTTAATAAATAAACGTATAAATTAAATTCACTAATTAATATGATAAAACACTAACTATTCTTATAAATGCTCGGCTCATCTTACTCCACATGCAAACACAAAGCTTCTTCTTCCATACTCAAGCCGTACGATAGCCCTTTTCACCTCTTCTTATGTTCAAGCCCACAAAAAAATGATAGGCCATGGTTCGGTCTTCCCACAAGCAAAGGCCTCCCTTCACCATCTTTCTTCCTTCGTGTGTCATAGTTAGTGTTGTGTCGATTTTGTGAGGGTTTTCTCACAAGCTTTCCCCACAAGCAGTACACCCCTCCTACTTGAAGTCGCACTGAACTTTGTCCCTACATGCCTTTTCTACTCCAGATTTTCTATATTCTAAGAAGTCGGTCAGTCCTCCTGAGCTACTTCTAGTTATCTTATTATTATATATTTGCTTTTGTGAGAGTATTGGGTTAGGTTTTATGTGAATTTATTTGAGACAATAGCCGACATCTCTGTTTCTCCTTTTGAGGGTTGTATCCAAGTGTTGAGTGGTGCTTCAGTTGTATCTTGCTTCCGAGGTAGTGATTTATCCTTCTCCAACCCTTCCACGTCCCTCTCATTTTGTTGGCTTGCCTTTCTCCTTGTTGCAACCACCCAGAATCGTTGTCCTAATTGTTCCTTCCCATAGTTTTCTATCACCTAGCCGCACCATATGCTTTTATGCTCACTGTGACAATAAGGGACAACAAGGAGTTTGTCCCTACCTTTTCCAAACCTTCTACATCATTTCTTGCCTCCTTCCTTC
This sequence comes from Phalaenopsis hybrid cultivar, assembly GCA_002079205.1. Classification (NCBI taxonomy): domain Eukaryota; kingdom Viridiplantae; phylum Streptophyta; class Magnoliopsida; order Asparagales; family Orchidaceae; genus Phalaenopsis; species Phalaenopsis hybrid cultivar. The sequence goes on from JXCR01002355.1 coordinate 129,193, forward strand.
ATTAATAACACTTTTAATTAAAATAATTTATATATGTAAAAGATAAAATCATAAACCCTTATATTTCTTCACCTTAGCTTCCTTTTTGCACAAACACTGACTTCAATTTCACAAATCCAAAACTTTATAGTTTCAATCCTGATTTTATTAAACTTATCGTTTGACATTTAATAATAAATATATAAATTAAATTAATTAATTAATATAATAAAACACTATATCCATCAATATCACGAGTGTTTAGAGTTAGGTATTGTGTGAGTTTGTTCAAGATAGCATCAAAGTTTTTGTTTCTATCTTTGAAGGATGTATTTAAGTTTTGAGTGGTGCTTTAGTTGTATCTTGCTCCCGAGATGATGATTTATCCTTCTTCAGCCCTTCCACGTCCCTCTCACTTCAATGGCACACCTTTCTCCTTGTTGCAACCACACAGAACTATTGTCCTGGTTGTTCCTTCCCGTAGTTTTCTATAGCCCAACAGCCCCAAATGCTTTTCTTCTTATGCCACCATCCGCACCATATGCTTTTCTACTTATGCCACAATCCGAGACAACAAGGAGTTGTGGTCCCTACCTTTTCTAAACCTTCTGCATCATTTCCCACCTCCTTTCTTCGTTGTCGCCGCCCTAAATTGCATCCCATCTGTTGTTCCTTTGTTCCAGCCAACATTCTGACTTGTTGCTGCTTGAACTGCTTCCTTTCGTGATGTCCCTATAGTCCCCACCTACTGCCTCTTGCCTCAATCCCCTTTCCCCTCGTTGTTGTCACCTGGAACAGCCAACATGCTACTCTCCAGACTCTCCCTAGCGCCCTACAATTGCTTCTACATCCAAAACAGCCCTCCAGAAGCCCCTACTTGTTGCAACCATTTCAATCACTTACTAACCTTCCAATCCATCTAGCCGACCACCATCATCCCGGGATCAGTCCCCAACTTGAGCTTATGTGTCTTGTCTATTTTTATTTCTCATTTCTACAATCGCTTCTACATCTAAGACAACCCTCCAGAAGCCCCTGCTTGCTGCAACCACCGCCCTACAACCATTTCAGTCACTTACCACCCTTTCCAATCCATCTAGCAGACCATCATTAAGGATCCGACCCCAACTTGAGCTTATGTGTCTTGTATATTTCTGTTTCTCATTTCCATGCATTTCATTGTAATTTCTTATTTTCTTTTAGTAATAATATTTGATTTTCTTATTATTGTTTGGTTAATCTCTGATATCACTAGACGAATGACTAGATCATCTTGAAATTTATGAAATATGCATGCTACTATATTTTAATATGTAGATTGTGAGTGTGTGTCTATAAATGAAAGTTTAGGTAATAGATATTTAAATATCAACGAATTATGTTGTATGTATGTACACGCCCTCAAGATTCATCATCTTGGTTGCAATCCATCATGGGAAAGTTTTATTGGGAGGAAATAGTTGATACGCCACCAACAAATTTTCATCATCCGTCACGAATCTTGAGGCATGACACGGATCTCAAGAGGATATTTTAAGCATGAAACATTCAAATCTTGATAAAAAGTCATCCAGAGCCCTGTCAGCAAACTTGAACTAAAACTGACTGGCTTGATGAGACGGACCAAATAATATGAAAATTAGCCCAATCTGAGCCAAATCAAGCTCATATCAACTCATTAAGTCACACTTAGATGATTTTCAGACACATTTAGAAGGTCAAACGGTTGTCGAATATGACTAGTTTATACTCGAATCGAGCGGTTCGACACGACGAATCCAATGAGCCCAAGATCACTCAATTTTAACATCATTAAAATACTCAAATGTCCATTAAACGTTGCATGATCGAAGGAAGCTCTTCGGATCATCCGATTAAAATATTCATATTCATGCATTAATTACACCCAAAATACTATAAAATAGAGCCCCGCCCCTCACATGAGAGGGGGGACTTGAGGCTTTGAGAAGGTAATGAAGTTCAACACCACCGTCGACCGTCGTCGAACACCGCCTACCGTCGTCGACCACCGTCGACCGCCATCGACCATTGCTGATCGACGACGACCATCATCGACCGTCGTCGACCACCGTCAATAGTCGTCAACCACCGTCAATCAGATGTCGTAGGTCAAAGTCATAACTTGAAAAATCTAGTAACCCTCTGTCGTCTGCGGGCAAGAGCTCACCACTACAGTTCATTTGTCAACTACGACCAACGTAGTCATCAACTCATGCAACTCCCGACTCCGATCCCAATAGTTTATGAACGCCGTCACTGCTCACCATTATGGTCTATATGCCAACAACGACCTACACGATCATCAGCTTATGTAGTTCCTGACTTCGACCCCGACAGCCTACGTACATCATTAATATTCGCCCCAACGACTTACGTGATCATGAGCTCATGCAGCTCCCGACTCCGCCCCCCGCGACCTACGGACGTCATTAATACTCGCCAACTACAGTCTACGTGATTCATAGTTCCCGCAATTGCTTACTATAACTTCTTTGGTCAATCAATGCTTCTGAAGCAACCATCTACCATACTCACAACAGACTACTCCCACAAAAATCAACAATGACCCTTGCAGCTTGTTGTCACTAAGAACTGAAGTCAGATTATAATTTTGCAACTTTGTAATCTTATCTTCCCTAATTTAGAGGAAGATTGGACATGTGTACATATCATTCATAATGAATTATTTCAACTAAGCTAGGTCATGTGATTTTTCTCCCTTTCAAGTGTTTTCTATATAAAAAGTCGAGGTGTCTCCTCTTGCTTACTTCTATTCTTTCATCTGTGTGTGTTGAATTCTAGTGCAACGCTAAGACGATAATCTATTACTCTACTGCCACAAATTTTCTAGTACGCATCAATAGTTAATCAAGCTTGATTTACATAATTAACTAATCCGACAATCAAGTCCTAGTTTGCGAAATGACAGTATTTTTTTATTAAGCGGTCCACTGGTTAGAAGAAAATTTATTAGTAAAATTGTGGACTATAAATGATCTTGAATCAGTGGTATTCATTAGTAGAAGAAAGAAAAAACCTGAGCAAAGTATGATAATCATCGTGTCTATCAGGCAGCAAACCCCTTTCAAGAAGCTCAAGCCGAAAAGCATGTACTGTGCTCTCCTCCTGCGCATCCCTTATATCCTCTATCGAAACCGAAGAAGTCCTGTAGTTAGCTTTCTTCCCTTTCTTTTTAAGAGAGTGTGTAAATTTGTTGGATGCGCTCAGAGCCTTCTTCTTGAGGGAACCCATTCTTGTTCTCCGCCTTTCCTCTTCCGAAACCTCCAAATCAAAAGTCCTATCCCTTTTTTCATCTAGATCAGCCACTACTTCATTGCCTACACCATAAAAAACTATGGAGATGAAATCGCTTATGAAACGCATTTATAAAATCCTTAGCACGATCGCTCCACGAAACTAAAAATACAAAGAATGCATTGCCATACCTGCCATATTTTTTTTTGGCAAGGAAGAAACCTTTCGCTGGCTTGGCATCTGTTGCTTGCTGCAAAGAAATAACCTAAAAAATTAAGAATCTACTAGGTTCGCCTCCACTAAATGATCCAGTATCGATTTACCAGAAAGAAGGATATATATACAATTTCAGACACTCGAATTCACAACTTCGTCGCTCGTGAAAGCCTGAGACAAAACAAAAATAAATTAAGCAAAATCCAATATCCATTTGGTCACCATTGCCGCTTGATTTCCTAACAGAAACCTATTAACAAACAAAAAAATAAAAAACATCAAACAAAAAGTTCCAGAGATTACTTTTTAACAGAAGCTTCAAGCCATAACCACTTTTAAAAATCGCATTTAAAAACGAGTTATCACCCAATGAAAATCCTTCGTTTAATCAATCAGATCCAATAAAACCAAACAAACTCAAGGAAAAGAGGCAGCAAGAACAACACGCAAAGCAAAACAAACGGATCCATCCAGATGGGAAATTTGCTAACCATTTCAACTCCCCCATCTCTTCCTGACGCAATATCGATCGATTTCGTAAAAGATAATCATGTGAAGTTGGTATCTATCTTTCGATGGATCAAAAGTGAAAGAAATCGTAGAGAATTTTCGAACTATGGAGTACGCGTGCTCTCTTTTAGCTTTTCCCGCCTGGGTCGCAATTGCTTTCCCTTTCTTGGGAGCAGAGGAAGCTGCTACTTGCTTTTTATATGACATTTTAACGTATCAAATTCATTTTGCGCTTCAATTCGAATCGAAGATATTTTACTTTCGGCGGAGGGAATATTGTTAAAGCCGGGCGGTGGAGTGGACCCCATTGCCATAACGATTTCGCGATCAGTCGTGCCCGGAATTTTCCGGCGGTTGGGCCCGTTCCGTTGTAACTTGTAACAGGATTGGTATAAGTTGTCCTCAGTGGTTGTTTGAAATGTTCAAAATAAAATGCCAGAGGGTCCAATTTTCAATACTCGCCCTCAAGACGTACAAATAATATCTACTAAACCCACCTTGTCACATAACATAGATGAATCTAATAAACTTGGTCCTTTCGTGAGGCAATCAGTTACTTGCTCTCCAGTGGCTATGAGACTTGGCATTTTCTTGATAAAGAATCTATCAATCTCCACATGTTTGGTTCTATCATGTTGCATTGGATTGTTGGCGATGTTGATTGATGACTTCTTGTCGCACCACAACTTGTGAGTTCCTTGCTCCACCTTTAGTTCAACCAACAAGGCTCTGAGTCACATCATCTTCGCAACTCTTAAGGCTGTGACCTGTGTCGCAACTACAAACTGTTTCTTGCTCTTCCAAGAGACCAAGTAGCACTCTACGAACATATAGTAACTTGAGGTAGATATTCTTTCATCTGCACAACTCGTCCAGTTAGCATTGTAAAAGCCCTCAATGTCTACATGTCCATTCTTTCTGAAGACCAAACCCTTCCGTGGTGCACTCTTCAACAACCTCAAAATCTGATACATTATATCCATATGATCATTTCTTGGTTCATACATGTAGCAACTTATCACGTTCACTGCAAAAGAGATGTCGAGTCGAGTGTGGCATATATATTAGACAACCCACCAATCTCTGGTACCTCTCATGATCAAACTGTTTTCCTGCATCTGCACTACGCTTGGCCTTCAGGTCAATTGGAGAGACTGCAGGTTTGTACCCCAGCATGTCTATTTCTACGAGGATATCTAATACATATTTTCTCTAAGACAAGATCATCCCCTCAGGTTCACGGGCCACTTAGTCCCATGAAAATATCTGAGTTATCCAAGATCTTTCACCATAAATTTCTTGCCCAATCTTACCTTTAGTTGGTCAATCTCTGTCTCATCATCATTAATAACAATGATGTCATCAACATACACAACAAATATAGTGGTGTGACATTTATGTTGTCGAAAGAACATTGTATGGTCTGCATTGATTTGCTGGTATCTAATGTCCACCATAATATTTCTGAACTTGTCAAACTATAGATAAAGCATTTAATTTTACCCTTGAGAAGCGCAACTGCATGCTGCTCCTAAAGGAGAGGCTCGCACTTCATGCTCAAGTTTCGTCATCTAGTAACAAAATCTAGCAAGAATTTGTTTGGCTTGTGATGGTTTAGCACCATATCACTCATAGTGTTTACCAATAAAACGCATATTGAAATCATCTTCCAACTCAAAGATTGTCCTAAAAGTCTCGTTAGGTCGATCAACATACCATTCAAAGGCATAATCAGACAACTTGGTCACAAAAAAGTGTAGGAATAACGCGTCGTTATTGTCAATATTGCAACATAGTGCTAAAAATGAGCAACGTACTGTCGGGGGTTGCCTTCCCCATCATATCTCTTAAAGCGAGGGGGAACAAATCCTGGAGAGTGAGGAATATACTCATACACCTTGGGATTGGGTCTGCCCTTCCTTATAATAACCTCTCCCTCCTGAGCTGCTGAGGCAGCCTTAAACTTAGCGTCCACTAAGGCCTGCAAGTGCGAATAAAAATTGATATGCTCACGTTGAGCAACACTCAACAACATTGAGCAACATCAGAAGAAGTGGCATGAACATGCCTAGTAGGTGGAGAAAGCGCAATTAGAGCGGCTAGACGCGCCTCACCTTGTGCAGGGTGAGAAACTACATCGGACCCTACCCTCCCACCTTGCAATGCCACTGTCTGAACAATAAGAAGCGCTATCTAATTTTGCAAAAAAGCAATAGTCTCATCCTTACTTTGATCTCCTTAATCAACCATAAAGCCATCTTGAGCCTAAACAAGCTCGTGATGATCAACCTCAACAGAATCAATGGCTTGGTTATCGGTATTGGAGCTCTGAACCTGCGTGATCATTGTCATGACATGATGGGTAGCCATTTCAAAATCATGCAGTTCCTCGCCGAGGATGACATTCTTGTCATGGCCCCGCCCGTGACTTGGAATTAATCATGATGGGAACAAACCGTCGGACGATGAAAAGTGTAACTCTCCTATTCTATTTCTATTATTAACAATTTAATATTCAAATAATACATAAAAGAGCCATTAAATAAACAAAAAAAAATTAATATGCAACAATTTGTACCTTTCTGATTCTCACCTCTGATATGCATTTACTTATCTTCTATTCAACTTGTTCAAATGTTTTAAACCTAAAAATTAATATTAAAACATCTTAATGAGTTATCGAAAGATAACTCATGAGTAATCACACTTTTAAATTATAAGAATTCACAGAAAAAAATTCAATATGTATGCGGGCCTATTATTAGATCTTTTGATATGCTTGTTTTTTTATTTTATTTTATAAGCAATCTAAATATATATTTATAAGCAATCTGATATATATTAATGCATGCATCAATAACTTTTTCAAATATTCTATAAGTATTTATTTTAACTGTACCTTTATTTTATATTTTTTACGTGCACATTTGTTTATATGAGTATTACTATCAACAAAATCTAACACTCCTGATAGATATTGCCTCATCAGCTCTAGTATCAACAATTAACATCGTACAAATGTGTGATTAGTCAAAATTTTTACACTATAAATTCTAGCAACCAGCCGTTCGTGCGCTCGCTTCAGCTCGTCTCGTTCACACCCCTATCTAAAACTATGCATAAACAAAAAAAAAATTCACTTGAATTGAGTAAATTTGATTGATGGGGGCATTTACACGCATATACGGCAGTATTTATTTATACAGCAGGTAAATTATAACTTATGTGACTTAATTAAATTAATTTATTTAAAATCTAAAATTAATTGTTAATATATATTGAAAAATCATTAAACACAATTAAATTATTGTCCACAAATCGCCTATGCTCCTTTCTCTAAAGCAGTATTCGTTCATATTTTCCGGAAAAATATTACATCATGACTCCTAACATAGAGTTACGTTCGGATTAGAATATCCGGTTGCACTACAGGAATATTTTATCTGTGTTATTTGTAAAAATGATGTATTATTCAAGTATTATATGATATTATTCGATTATTTTGCGGTGTTATTGGAATATTCTGTCGCGTTATTTGATTTAGGGCTAAAGTGTTATGAGAATATTCTCTCGCATTACTCGATTTGAGGTTGTGTTATTCCAATAACATAGTGAAAATTGAAATAAAACAGAGAATATGTCGAATAACACAATCTCAAATCAAATAACACAGGAAAATATTTCAATAACACTGCAAAATAATTGAATAACACCATATAGTTCTTGAATAACATATTATTTTTACAAATAACGCAGATGGAATATTCTCTTAACACAGCAGAATATTTCAATCCGAACGTAGCTCTAAGTTAGGGCTCTAAGTTAGGCACGGACACTGAAATGATACAATAGGGGCATTTACATACGCACCACTCTATTCCTATGTATTTACATCTCAAACACCTAAATTTCAATTTACAAACAACTCGGTTAGCTCAACATTTTTACATTCTTATTTTATTTTATTTATTTATTTAAATTTACTTTTACTTCCTCCCAATATTTTTTTGTATTAAATAAAAATATTATATTTTTAAAAAAAATTTGAGTGGATTTAAATATTTTTATGTTAATAACATAAAAAGTATTTTAATTTTAAATTAATTTTAATATGATTTTATTTAAATTAATATATATTTTATAAATGTTTCATATCAAATTTTAAGTCAACATCATCACTCTAATGAATTTGTTCATGAGCTTTAAATGATTTTTTTAAAATTTTAATTAGTTTTCAATTGTTTTGAGTTGATATTATAAAAAAATATTTTAATTTTTATTAATTTTAAAACATATTTTATTTAAATTTGTATAAAAAATATGTTAACACGAAGCTCGAAGGAATACAACGACCAATCACGGTAATTATAGATAGAAGGAAGCAATTAACCGATTATCATCCACCAAGACCACAACAAATAATATCGTTCAACCGAACATAAGATCGATTGATCCACCATTTGATTCCTGCTTCCCAGAAAGGGCTACAATCTAACTGATTGATCTAAGGCGGACCAATCGGATTGAGGTGAACCGATCGGCCTAAGGCGAACTGGTCGTCGTGAGGTGGAATGATTGACCTTAGGCTTACCGATTGGCAATGGTCCATCACCCGAGGAAAATCTCCTCCATCGCATACATCTGACACATGTATAATGTACTAAAATAACTCTCCTAAAGTTAATGATTAGATGACATGAATGTAATCTTCAATCTATACACCCTGGTATCTATAAATAGGGGGTCAATTTTTGAATGAAGGTTATTCATTCTCTACAATTCACTTCTCTGTCGCTTTATACATTCGGTGTGTCATCTCGACAAATTTGAATAAAACAAAATAAATTAAAATTTTAGTAATAAATTATATTAGATTTTCAATGCGCATTTGTATAATGCTTTAGTATATTAATAAAATGATTTATTTGTATATCATAGATATTTTAAAATAAATGATTAATAAATTGTACTATAAATAAAAAAATGTGTATCTCATGCTGCTATAAAATGGTGAAACAAAATTTCAAATAATTTTTTTATACTTTTACAAGTATTTTTTTTTTATCAAATTTAAATTAAAATTTTTAAAATATAAAATCATCAATTCCTTGTCGTAAGAGTCCAGTCACCTTTATTCACAATTTTGTTATCTGTTTATGAGGTTGCATTTTGTACAATTGCATAAAGGATGAAACAATTATGAAAATCGTTCTTAATGTGATTAAATCACCAATTTTTTGTATGAATTTCATGTCATATTTGCATTATAATTTGAATTTAAATTATAATAATGATCGATTGGGCAACTGGCTTGGCATCAGTCTGCTGAGACAACCGGCCAAGTGAAGATTGTGCCCTCCAATGTACAAGTCGGTCGGTTGAGGTACTTGGCCGCCAACGATCTTGTTTAGTCATGGATCGATCGGTCTGCTGCGGTTGGGTGCTCTTACATACGCCCTGATCTGTCTGAACCGCAAGCATGGTCCACCATTAAAGTCTTTCACAGTGAGAGACTGATCGAACCCACAACCTGCATTTTTGTTAAGAACGCCAAAAAAACACCTACACCGCGCTGCACCTCCTTCACAAAAGACTCGAAATTGCAATTCTGATCCCCACTGCACCACCCCGTCAGTCGCAAACAAGCTCTGAGATGACCGATCGAGTGACGATTGTGCCCCCCACCCCTCGGTGCTTGGCAGTGCGATGATCTTGTTTCCTCGTAGATCAGTCGGTCAACTGTGATTGGGTGCTCTTGCGTGTGCCATGGTCGATCAGGATTACAGGCGTGGTCCACCATTAGAGTCTCTCACCACGGGAGATAGGTTGAATTTTCCCTGTCAGGATGATGGTAGGGTGGTAGGATGCTCTATTTGCCTGGCCTCTGTGAAGGTTTGGACCGACTAAGGGCATTGAGTTTCGTGCTGGTATTTTTGATGTACATGATCAAACAAGTTTAAAGACTTGTTTGAATGCTTCATTATTAAATGTGCAACCTTAAACACTTTATTGTTCAATTCAATTTTCATCGTGAACAAAATCATTTAAAACTCGTGAACAAAATCGTTATGATGCTCCATTAAAGCTTGATACTATTTTAAAGTTCAACATAAATTGTAACTAAAAATAATCAATTTATATAAATTAAAATTAAAATTAATTTTCTTTTTTTGTATTATTAATAAAAATAATTAAAATCCCTCAAATGTCTCAAAAATCATTAATATTTTATTAATATAAACATAAATTGAAAGAAAATTAGTAAAATTAATATATAAAACAAAGAATGTCAAATCAAAGAATTAATGCACTGTTGGCACTAAAAAGTTGGTTGGGAGATTGAAGTTGTCGGTCGCTGAAATGAGTATACTAAAACCCGATTTAATTTATATATATATATATAATTTGGAAAAAAAGTTAAATTTTGAAAATAAAAGATCAAACTGATCTCATATCCTCAATAGTTTATATAAACGAGCCTAAAACCGCAAACAGTGCACCTATCCCGAGGGATAAATACATTACTTACTGGTGAATGCTCGATTAAATAAACCAAAGAATTTATGACATCCGTTTAGCCTGGGAAACCTTTTATGTTTACCGACAAGTTCTCCTATTTAATACAAAAAATTAAATAGGGTGTATATTAAGCTAGGTTCTTGAAAATTTCCTATAAAGGCAAGCCCTTATATTTAATTACATCCTAGATAACCGAAGTTACCTAAGAAAACTCTCGATAAAAATCAAGGAATTCCAAATGATAGGACTTTTCAAAGAGATTGGACAAAAGAGGTGTAAAAAAGGAATGACTCAAATTTGGAACATTTTATTTTTTGGATCTAAAGGAAGAAGAACTAGGGAATGTCATAGATCCTGAGGAGAACCTCAGTGACTTCCCAAGCTATCCTATTGTTTGGCTTCAGTTTCAAAGAAGAAATTATTTAAATGTTTCATTCTGCCAGTTTTATTAAATAGGGCTTACATTCGTGTGAAATAATCACACAAATAGCTTAGAAGATGTGAGGATTTAGGTCGTGACGAACAACAACCTCAAAATCCTACAACGAGTTAGGGCTTATATTGTATAGCAAAGTCAAACAAAGACCTAAGAATAGTTGAGGACTTATGTCACACTATGCGGACAATCTCGAAATCCTATGGCTTGTTGATTAATTTCTAATGAGAGATATGTTGTTGTAGATCTTCTTGCTGTTGAAGATGGTTGTGTTGCCCACAATAATAGCTCCTAACTCCTCTTCATAGTGAGTTTAAGTTTTTTTAATGCGTCAAGTTCTGATGTCAAATCAAATGTTTCCTAAAGTTATTGTTATTTAAATATTATGGGGGATGTTAAAGTTAATTAAAGCGACATCGATTATGATCCCACTATTACCTCATTCCGACACCACTATTTTCTTTGGATTCACTTAGTCCAAATGAACTTACTAAACTCAACTCAATGAGTTTCATACTTTCATTTAGATTGTGAGAAATCTCGTTAGCAATCATAGGTTACCTCATCCGAGGGATTCCCAATCATCTCATAAAGACGTTTTAATTTAGATTCAATTTTTGTTATGTTTTATTTTTTATTAAATTTTGAGTTGTCCTAGATTTTGGTTGTTGTGACAGTTTCGTGTCTATCATGAATGTTTCAGTTTTGACATGTAGGGTGACTTTGTTGTTTAACATGCAATTTTATGGGCAAGAAACAAAAGTAAATTATAATGCAGTAATTTAAAAGTGTAACTGTTGATTCTTCTCGTTCCTCTACCTGAAATGCCAGTACTTGCCAAACATATATATAATTTTGCAGGAATTAAAACGTATTTGTAGGAAAAACAGAAAGCACGAATTTTAGTTATGTCTACCAAACCCTATATTGTGACTTGGTGGTTCCAATTTGTTCATCTATGGGGATGATTCCATCAAGCAAATTATAATATGTCCAAGTGTCCTCCGAGATTCCCAAAGGATCATGAAGAGGTCTTGGGTAATACCCTAGACATTTCACAGTCCCTAAAATCGTCTCAAGTTCATTTTGGTCTTTATTATGTTTGTTATATGGTTCACCCAATTCATACCCTTATGCACAACGAACCATAATGTTTTGATTATCCCTTTCAATGGAGTAAATATCACTTGATGTTTCACTTACAAATTATACGGGTAAAGACCTTTAGGGGCAATTTAACTTAATTAAGGACTTAACCAGTTTGATCTTTAAAAATGGGCTTATAGTATTTTTTTAAAATGTTTGAAATTAATTATAGGTCATTTTCTAAACCTTATTAGACAATATTTTGATTAAGCTTAATTTACTACTAAGCTCTTAAAATTCAATGGGTAGATTAGTAATTTTTAGAAAGATTTAAATATTTATGCTTTTAATCCTTATCAGGAATCATAAATCATTTTAAAACCATTAATTGGGGTTTTAAGTTAGTGGCTTATGATCTTCCAAAGTTAAACCCCTCACCTTAATATCTTCTTATTCAATTACTCTTCCAAATTTCATCAATTTAAGAAATTACAAATTTATCCTTAATGAGACCAAAGTGAGATTTGTTGCTACCATTTATCCCTTTCATGTTTCAATCTTCAAGACATGTCAATTAAGATCATTTATTACCCATTTACCCTTTGTTAAACCTAAATAAATTTAAATTCCAAAACTACCATTTTGCCCTTAAGGCCTTAACATCTCATAATTCGTTAAATCCAGAGGACTTTAAGATTTTATATTGCCTCACTCATGGGTTAATTAAAACATCAGAGGAGAAAATGTGATTTTTCTGAATTTATTTAATTTTACAATTATTTTTAATGCAAAAATATGGATTTTTGATGAAAATTCAATAGATCAAATAAAACAAAGCTCTTGTTCTTAAGAAAATTACTAGAGATTCAGCTAGGTTAAAGGATCACTTGAACCAATTTTTATGATTTTTAGAGGTTTAATTTAATTATTAGAATTATTTGTTTGTTTTGAGTATTAATTAAATATAAAAATATAAAATGTTATTTAAATTTAAAATTAAATTTAATATTTTTCTTAAATGCCTCTAAGCATAGGGAACCCAAAGTAATAAATTTCATATTTTTTGGTTTATATTTTAATTATTAAAATTATTTTAATGAAAAATTAAGGAAAATTCATTTTAAGCCTTTAAAAATTAATATTTTGACTTAAAAAATTAGGAAAATTATTTTAATTTCTCTCAAGTAACAAGAAGCCAAATTTGATATTTTAGTGTGTTTTTATAACTTTTTAATTTTTATGATTTTTAACTAATTTTTATTTATTTAAATACTTAAAAATAACCTTAAAAATGAAGTATTTATTTTAATTCCAATTTTATTTTTCTTAGGTTCCTTTGGTCATAAAGAGCTCGCAAAACCAATTTAGTGATTTTTGAGTTGTATTTTAATTATTATAATTATTGTAGTGTAAAAAATGTCGTTTCACTTGATTAATTCATTTTAGTGGTCAAATTAATTTTAATTGACTAGGAAATTTTATGGGGAGTTCCTCTGATATTAAATTGCAGTGGAGAATGATTTTTATGCCATTTACATTTATATTTTGTCCAATTTAGTTATAGTTCATTTGTAGAGGTTGGTGACAATTAAGGTTATTCTTAATGAGTTAAACCAAATTTATACTTTTCATAGGGTCCTCTGATCATAGTAAACCTACCAAAATAAGGTTTGTATTTTTTTTATTAATATTTTAATTATTATAATGATTTTACCGAAATTATCATAACACACTTGAAAAATAGATATCTCTGCCTAGAGGACTCCCCTGACCTTGGAAAAATTAGGGAAGATCCCTCGTGACAGAGTGATCAAAATCCCCAAAAATCAAGCCATGGTGAAATGTCCATATAAATGGAGAATTAAAGTAAGAAATACACCATTTAATTAATTGAAAATTGCACATGCATCAAATAAATATGAAACTATTTCCACATTCTCCTGCTCTGTTCACTGAGCACGAGGGTATTTTTATTTTATTTTTATGATTTTTCTATGCAAAGTTATGGATTTCTGAAGTTCTGGGATTTAAATAATTCAAGAAAATCCCTGATTTTCTATTTATCCACGCGGCGCCACCTCAACCTTAGAATCTCCGAACTTTCCACACAGCGCTCCACTGTTCAACATCGCCAGACACCTCAGTGCCCCATTAACCCGCGGTTTCGTTCCATATCCTCGTCCGGCTCCATCACGGCTGTCCACTGAATAAATGCATGATCGGACGGTCCCCTGTCATTGTCCCCGATGAACCAAACCCGTAAGCCGTCCAACTTCTGAACCTAATATCTCATCGAATACTCAACCAAATCAAGTGCAGTTTGTTCTTATTGACGCTTCTAGACTAGGAGAACATATTCATACGGTTAATCAAGTCTTAAATCAAGTCTATGAGCATGAAGAATTAAAATAGGCTCGGTTTGAGGGGAGAGTTCAATACCTTTTCCCAAGAGGTATGACCTCGATTGGGTGCTTCCAAAAGCTTGAGTTGAGTTCAGAGAGCTCCTCGATGAAGCCTTAGGCCGTAGTGAATTGCCTAGGTACGATTTCGACCAAGGCCGATTTTGGGTGTTGATCAAAGTCTATGCTGGGGTGGTCTGATGATGGGGCTTTTATGGGGGATCTTCTTCTTTCACTCAGGGGATGGGGTGTGCACAATTAATTGGATTTTGGTTTACTGTGGAGCTATGGAGAAATATGTCCTGGTTTTAGGGCAAATTTCAGTGAAGAAATTGGCTTTGTTGAGTGACTGTGAGTGGTTGATAGCAAGGGGATTGAACTTAAAAAGGTTTGGAGAGGTTCTATTGAGATTTTGGCAGAGCTTTCCTAAGATTTTAAACACTCTCCCTTTGTCCGTGGAGAGCTCCATTTATAGTCATGACTGCCTAGTGGAGCTCAAGGCTTAGCATTGGGTGCTAAAGCTTGCTGAGGTGGAGAGAAGAAAGGCTCTAATGGCTAATTAGGTTGAGGCAACTCAGTTGGGTTAAATTTTGGGTTTTGACCATATGATTTTGGGTTTTGACCATATGAGCTCTCTCGGCCATGGCGTTTTCCGGCAGCCAAGACGGCTGGCTGGCCAGGGTTGGGTCACTATTTGGTCAGAGTGGGTAGGGCTTGGGTTTGATGCAATTAATTTGGGGTTGTCATGTGTAAAGGTGTTGAATTGAAATTAGATGGGGGAAGGGTCATGTTGGGTCAATTTGGTTCAATGCATGATTTAGGATTGGGCTCACCCATCAACGAAGGTTTGGGTGCTGAAGAAAACCAGGTGGTTCAGCAGGGTTAGCACGGCGAAGTCCCCATCCAAGTAGATTAGAGCTAATGGTGTGCTTAAGTGAGTCATGAGAGTGGTTAATCATGTGTGAGGGGACCACTAAAGAGGGTCCTCCTTTTGCCCAAGATAGCATGGTGATATGAGCATGACTCACATTGCTTGCATGTGGCTTGGAGATGGCTTCATGGCTTGTCCTTGACTTGGTCAATTTGCATGAGAAAGTATTTTTTTTATTTATAGGATATTTTTGTGGAGTTTGTAATGAGGCTTGATTTGGTGGATGAAATGATGAATTTCAAAGTATATTTTGATTTAATCAAATGGATGATGAGAAGAAATTTCATGTCATGTGGATAATGGATTTGAGCTTTTTGAATTAAGTGTGGTGGGCATGGGCTTTTAACACTAGGGGTGAATTTGGGCAAAAATTTGGGTCAATTAAATGTTTAATTTGGTGTAGGGAGATGTCATGAAGAGTTTTGAAAGGATTTCAAGTGATTTTGAGTTAAAATGGAAAACTAATTTGGGGGCTTTGGACCTATGGTCAAAATTGGGCTTTTTTATTTAGGTTTAAATTGGGCTTGCAATTGGATCAAACTGGGCTTGTATTTGGTTTCAATTAGTATTAGGGATGTTGAATTTTAGTTTGGAATTGAAATTGGGCAAGATTAAGGTCAATTGGGCCAAGATTGAGGCTAATTTACGGAATTGGGCCTTTAAGTGTAATTTGAGGCTTTTGGTCAAAATTGATCAATTTGGTCAAATTGGGTCAATATGATGGTTCAAAATTGAAATTGGGAATATTTGGTATGATTTTGGAATTTTTGTAATTTTTTGAAAATTTTGGGACATGAGGGTATTTTGGTAATTTTGGCAATTTTTATGGTATTTTGTAGATTTTGATGAATTTTGGTTAATTTAGGTAGTGGGAAATGGTTTGAAAATGACTTTTGGATAAATTTGGTGTTTGGGCAATTTTGAGATTTTTAAACAAAGATTAAGGTTGTAGGGATATTTTTGGTAATTTTGTTGAAAGTTTGGGCTAAAGTGGGTAGGTAAGCCATGAAGCCATGTCAAACCAATACGAGCCATATGAAGACTCATTTTGGATGCTCAATATGCTGATCCTAACCTTCTTAGCCAAGGGCTGGGGGTTTGGGTCCACCCATATGAACTTTCCAAAAGTAATCAAGAGACCAAATCAAGGGGTTCTAGGGTTTGGGTGTGTGTGAGAAAGTGTAGTGTGTGCAAGCTAGCCTAACAAAGACCAGACCACCAGGTTAGTCCTAAGGCTTAACCATTCTATGAGAGACTTCTCTTGAGCTCCTCCATACTGACCCCACCTATTAAGTGCTAGAGGTTAGGACCAACACGTGGAACTTCAAGTTGAGCAAAAAAAAGTTTATAATTTCTAATAGTGAAGGTTCCTTTTCTAGTCCTCTAGGAATAGTCAACATGAAAGTCCTATGGCTAAACCCTAGGCTACTAAGGAGGAAACTAGACCTCAACCAAAAGTGAGGTCAACATGCACTAACATTGCTTTTTAATTGTAACACAGAAGAATGCTACTTTGATCACTTCACCAACAAGTGGGTCATCGATGTGAATGTTACACGGGTTGTTTTTCACCTTACTTCGGAAGGTTATAAAAAAAATGATTTTCTATACTTAATTAGGCTATTTTTATTTATTTTATTCAAAAAACAATTTCAGTGCATTAATTCTTTGTTTTTTTTATGCTTACATGTCTTTTTGTCTTGTTTCTGACCAGGTGGTTTGGCCTCAGGCCATTTAGTCGTCTTTTGTGACTCAATTGGCTCTAGCCTTACTGTCTCTGGCTCTAGCCTCAATGTCATCGACTGTATGCTAAGTTGGCTTTGGCCTCATTGGCCGAATAAACAGGCCTCCTATTATTTTCTTACTAGGTCTTCTTTCCTCGTATTCTTTTACTCAGAATAGTTAAATCTCCTCATATTTTTTATATATAATATTATTTTTCCATGTAACTTGGGGACAAATGGACAATGATGAACTCGGATCCTAAATGGCACATTGCAGTCCTTTTCATCCTAATCGTCCAATTAAGCCCGGCGAGCACACTGATCTAACAATAATGACAATTAATAAACACATACGAGCTCAAATTTCATTCCAATAACCACAAATATTGAAGATAATCACGACACGTGGCACATAATTAGTGGCTAAAAATTATTTCTCCCAAATTGAAATTAGCCAATTTAGAACTTATCGATCTAAATGAAATCTCCCGTTCGTCAATCGAATAACTGTTCGATCAATTTAGGTACCGTGGAGTTCACCACCGTCGCACCGCCGTCGACGACGAGGTTATGCCCGCTTATAAAACCCGACTCGTCGGAAGCCAAGAATAACACCGCCGCCGCCACGTCCTCCGCCTTCAACACCTTCCCTTTCAGATTCGCCGCCGCGCACGAAATCTCTTCCATTTTTGCTGACTCCAACCCTAACGCCGTGCAGGACAGCGGCGTCGCTAGATAAAACGGCGCGACGCAATTGACCCTCACCCCTTTCTCACCGAGCTCCGCTGCCGCCGCCTTCGCAAGCCCCAAAACCGCGTGCTTTGCAGCCGTGTAGGCCGCCGAAGTGAGCCCACCGAGTATCGCCGCGACAC